>JAANDH010000101.1:389501-528308 GCA_011799765.1 Nymphaea thermarum
GGATACCTTTTGGATCGGGTCTGGGTCAGACCCGATCCAAACCACTTTACTAACCCGTCATTCTTTGTTTTGTTTGAGACTTTCTTTCTTATGACTTATGAGATTGGTCATGAACAATGTTTTGTTTGAGAATCTGAGACTTTATTTCTTATGACTTATGAGATTGTAACAGTGAATTATTAATTTAATGTTTTTTTTTAATTTTAGTATCTTTTTTATTTTTTTAGAATATAAAATTTGCGGTGTCCGCGTATCCTAAAATTTTGAAAATTGTCGTATCCGCGTACCCGTACCCGTACCCATAGGATACCCGTACCTGTATCCGTGTGACATAGGCAATGACATAACAAATCAACTACTTTTAAGCATATTTTCGCAGAAAACCTCAACAGCATGTTTAGCTTGTTAAGTGGTCTCTGCATAAGCCTGCAAAATTGACCAGAGGCTCATCTATTCGTGTGATACTACTTTATCTTTTAATCTCTACCATGCCATTTCAATTATGCATTCAGGAAAATGCACAACCTGATTTGAGGAATCTTTGTAAACAATGATACGCAAGAACCTCTAAAGCAGTTAGGTGAGCAAGCAAGTTTTCATATGTAAAATAAGCTTTCAAGAACAAACAATAGAGAAGAGGCATGATTATAATCTCTACAAATTGAGAACCTTACTACAGAATTTATTTCATAGGATCTGAAATGTAATCATCATCTGATGGAGGAAACTGCCTGTACTTACGTCAAGCTTTATGCTCCTGCCATGTGCCAAGGTGGTATTAGCTTGATTCCTTTTTCATAATATTTTATTTGCATATACAATGGCAAAACGTTTGGCTGAAACTGACCAACTATTGTCAATCAAATGAAAAGTTATTCTAACCTTTAAATGTTCACAAGTCAAAGTAAGTAAAATAATTGACTGCTACTAAAACATCCTTCGAACTTGATTGCCTTTCACTGTTCCAAAGATGATAAAAATGCAGTTTGGATTAAACATGCAAATCAAATTTCACTTTCTTCAAAAAATAAATGATTTGGAGAAAACTTAGGGCTAGATTATCATAACAACTAGATAAGAATCCAGAAATCAAAAAAAAGAGAACACCGCTGAGATGACAAATACTCTAATTTTACATGCACATATACACCTCTCCTAGCCATTTTAAGAAGCACTAGAAAATTTACTCAAACATCTCCAGTACAAACAACTAGACATAGTGTCATAAATAAAAATGTCATGTAGCCAAAGGTTAACAATAAGATTAGCAAAGCATTAAAATCAACATACGTCTGGCTGAAGTTCACGCATTGCTTCATACATGTCCATGAGTACAAACAACTTCTCAGGTGTCCTGTTGATTTTTGCAATAGCATCTCCAAAAGTAAGAAGCATAGAGAAACTATTTGCAATCACTGCTGCAAAGCACTGATCCTTGAGATCATTCATGCCTTCAAACATCTGATCACAGACTTTTCGTTCCCCAGCAAATAGTATTTTGACCTGTTTCAAAAAGATTCAGGAAGTTGTACTGAAAACAGTTTTTCAAAAGGAAAGAGTTCACAGTGACTTACGGCAATGCGCATGAAATGAATCCAGTTTCCAATTTTAGCCTCCAAAACTTCCCATTGCAACCTATGAACTTCATCTCTACTTAGTCTGTCTACACCTAGCTTCCGAAGGGTTTGCTCTAGAACTGTAGCACGGCAATCCCTAGATGACCAATACAATTCACCATAGGTATGAGTACTGCTGAACATCTTCAGGCAATAAGGTAGCAGCAAATGGTACTACCTACTATGTGGTTGGATAACACAAACAAAAGGAATACTTAAGAATGCTGTCACAAAGACAATGGAAAAGGTCAATAAGAGTAAGACAATATATGGGATAGTTGAACATGTGGATGCAATTTAGTCTTTATTCTTGTTTCTCATCACACCATTATACCTCTTCCCTTACTTGTTCGACTCAGCCACACATGCACACACACAGAAACACACTCATATGCTGTACAATTATGTGCATGATGTGCCTGTGGTGCCACAGTTTATGTCCTGCATGCCACACATACACAGCCATATGCTCTGATACGATATGAGAAGATCATAGGCTACTAAAGCTATAAAAATCTCGAAACTAATATACAATATTCATCTCAGATTCTTCCCTGATGTTTATAACTTTATACTTAAAGACGAGAATGTCCCAAATTTTAGCCACCAATAGTAACAAAACCATAGCATGTTCTTACTTAGTTAACTAATTAAGAATAAAAGGCATTTTTTGAAAACTTAAGGTGTCAAGGCACAGATCCATACATGCTAAAGATCCTACTGCTTGTGCACTTTCTTATCCTGAATGTCCAAACATGTTTGTCTGTTTGTGTATAGCACCTAACATCGTCATGCAATACTGGATCTGCTGTAGAGATAATTTGGATTACCCAAGCTGGGATTATACTGCAATCATTTGTCGAATTCAGGTCAACTAGATTGCCTTTTACTTGTCAAAGCCAATTAGCCAACCAGGAATGCTATTTAGCCCTCACTTTTTAGCTGTTTGTTGTATGGAGAACCTATAGAAAGCAGCACGCTCTATTTGGGCATGAACAACGTGCTACCTTGTTCATTTTCACTACTTGCATCCCTGCTGTTCCAGTTTTTGTTCTTCACTATTTTAGATATTGACATCATTATCCTTCATTAAAAACATTTACCAAGTTAAAGTTACAAACTTTCACTTCACTTCCCTCCCAGCAGAGCCAGCATTTACATTTGTGTCTTGCAGTCAATGTATTCATAGGCCAGCAATTTTAGTTGCACTTTGATTGGATTTCTATAGTAGCAATGTTGGGAAAGTAGTCATTTCCAAAAGTATCCTTCAGTTAGTAAGCGTAACCAGACACCTCAGACTAATCAGTTTGTTAGCATTCATGAGGTTCTCATTTCATGATTGCATGCACTGAAACAGAGAGTCTAAACTCTAAAGTTAGTAATTGCTGTTGATATTATACATTTGTACCAGTTAAATTACACAAAAGCCTATCATATCCGTATCTTGCAACTGGGAGATTCTGATGCCTAGATATCAGGCAACGATTCCTTTATCAATTTACAAAGTTCAATATTGTGACATTTATACATTAAGCACAAATTTCTTTAGTTAAAGGAACCAATTTAATATTCTACAAATTAAAAGCTAAAAGCTGTGGAGTCATTTTCATCCTGGCAGAGTCCTGATTAGGGATGGCATAGCTAAAGACCCTTGATTATAAGATTCAAAAATTTAGAATTGCTGAGTGACTAACAAGGCAAACTGGATTACCTGAAGATTTTTATGCATTGCTGCTGGTGGCCTTCTTGTACCATTTTTTCTGCCAACTGATGCAGTACTAGCACTGCTTTAGATGGAACAAGTGTTGGGAGTTCATGAACTGTCGCCTCTGTACCCTTTACTTCTGTATGATTACCATTGTGTGTTTTCTTACCATGTGGCCCTGGTGATCCTGTTGATGGCTGCATAGAGTCCGGAAGGCACTTAAACAGAAGATCAGGCTCAACGACCTTGCTGAAATTACAGAAGGAACATAATTTCAGAATGCAGCTATAAGCTCTAGAAAGATATTGTGCAAAGACAAGTAAAAAAAGCAATAAACAGATCTATACAGTCAAGAGAGTTACTTAAATGAGTACTGAACATCAACGCAAAAAAGTAAGAGGAACTATGAAGATTTTATGTCCATGCATGATTATGACCTTTTCAAGTAGCATATGCAGAAAAAATCTAAAGAGAAAGCATAAATGGATAGAGGAACAGTTTCTAAAAGATTTTTGCTGATAAAAGACCTGGTGGAATTGTAGTTGGCTCCATCATGTTCGAGAAACATTAAAAGTAGGAGAGTAAAGTGATGTCCGTAGGCCACAATAAAGAACCTTTGGCATGTAAATGACACTTTGTGTTCAGTGTCATTAACTAACGCACAAGCCTTGGACCTCATGCAGAAGAAGATCGCATAGTGATACTAGTGATATGTGGTTATTCAGATAAACAGAATCGAAAGTCAAGCAGAATAGAAACGCTAGGCAAACCAAATCCAGTGTTTGTAATTACACATACCTATGAGAAAACAGCAGCTGTTTAAAATCCTCTCCAAGCTTCTGAATGGCTGTAGCTATCAAACCATCCAAATAATTAAGGACAGCATCACAATTTCCCATGCTTCTGTTAGAGCTGAAGTACTGGCGGACATTTTTCAACTGATTCAGTGCCTCAAGGAATCCTCTATAATCCCCATTCAGTCCCTTCATTATTTTAAGTTCTGCCTGCCATTTTCATAAAACAAGACCACGTTAGAGCTCAAAGATAATCAATTTCCTGCTTCTGGAAGAGTCTAACAAGGTATGTCTTTTCAAAACAACTTATTATGCGACATGGTCCAACAAAGAAGCAAGTCAAAACAGTGTGGCCTACAGCGACACGGTAACGAAGGATGCAACTGAGGCAAATAGGTCTTTCATTCACAGACCGGGAATGGAATTTCAACAGTGACTTCAAAATTTTACTTCCAAAATATCTTGACAGGTTTTACATAACAATGCACGGAAACAGGAAGCAACTCCCATGTCTCAACTCCAGCAAATGCTGAAACAAGTAATGCTTCTCGACCGTCGATGACTTTTAGGGAAAAACGAGAATTGCTGTAACTTAAGATGACCAAGCAGTTTGAATTCCTGACAACTATAAAGAAAATCCAGCACATTACAGATCACACAGTTTTGTCCAGAAGTTGACGAAAAAACAGAGTGATCAACGAAGAGCATACGCTCTTCATCGGAAGTTCCTCTGATAGGATATTCGTTTAACATTGACGTAGACGCAGCCATCGAAATTGGATAACAGAAATCGCAAGACAGAAAAACCGGAGAAAGGGAAAACGCAGAATTAGAAAAGGCAAAGGAAGAAACAAGGACCTTCCTACAGACATCGAATTGAGCCAGAATAACATCTGCGGACTGCATGGACTTAACGATGTTCTCGTGCGCTCTCCTTATAGCGTGCGTCTTCACCTACAATCAAAGCCAAAAAATAACAAGAATAGTAAAATAGTTCGCGTGAGGTAAAATCGACAAAACTATCACCGATACATATTCAACTTAAAAGCAAAAAACCGATCGAATTCAATGAAACAAAGAAGAACATGAAATCCTGAACGTTCCTGCAAGAAACCAGCGAAATCCAAGACGAACGCCACGACGCACCTGCATCGGCCGCATATCAGACTCGAGGGCGGAGAGCCGATGATCGAAGGAGCCGAGAATGGTAACCATGCTTTCCGTGACGGCCTGGCTCTTCTGCAAGCTCTCCCTCATGAAGGCCGCCCGCTCCCTGAGGCTGTCGAGGACTATGGGGGAGCTCATTTCTCCTTCTCCGCCGTCTAGACCGCTGCTCTGCTCCTTCTCCGCCGCTCTCCTCCGTAGACCAATCCCCCTCCAGGCTCAGACGAACCCGCAAGGAAACGAAGGAGAATAGGGAAAAAGAAACACCAGGAGACGAAAAAAAAAATGGCGCCGGTGGCGGTGTGGAGGTCCATCACTATCAGGGAAAGATTTCAAAGTCGGTAGGTCTTTACGAAACTGTACAACCAAGAACTGTTAATGACGAATGAATTCTTGGGCGACTGAAAAGAACTGCGCATGAGCAGGTGAGGGGTACTTGGGTCTTTCGAGGTGGCCAACGGGCTTGTCAACTGCCGGGAAGTCGTGTTGGTGCTGCGCGCGGGATCGTGCGCGGGAGTGGGAAGCGACGCTCTTCGGGTCAAACGTGTTTGGTCAAATACTAAATAGGACAATTTCACGGCTATTTCACTTAAATTGAAAGAAATATATACAATTTGTGAAAATAATTTTAGTTTTTGAAAAAAAAAAAAAAGCTCGTTTGAGGAGGCTATTGGCATGTTACCAAGACATTAATTTTTTTATTGGTATATAAAATAAAGAAAGTTAATTATTTTTTAGTTAATATCGAGATATAGTGTGTTGTTGGTGTGCCCATTTCATGCCTGATTTGGATTATGTTGTTTTTTATAATTTACACTAAAATCGGAAATGAACAAACTTCTTATTATCATGGACACTGCACCAACCAAGTTAGATATGTCCATATTAGCACTTGACGGTCACAATGCTCTCTCTCACTCTCATAATAAGTACATACCTTTCATAAAATCTGTAAAGTTAGGTCTCAAAGTAAAACTTCATTGACCTGAGAAATGGACGTGTTTGCTAGAAAAGTAAGAACGTAACCTTTTGTAACAATAATATGTAATATCGAAACAAAAAATGCAGCTAATTTTTCTGTTATTTAGGTTCACAAAAATTTGCTTAAGAAGATTACAGCTAACCCTTTCTGTTTTTAAGTTTAATAAAAAAATTTACTTCAAGTTTTATTGAATTGTTGTCATAACCCTCATTAAGGAAAATCACAGTAAGAAGTAACTTTCCAAAATTATAGGCAAAAGATAGTTCTATGAATGAAAATTGCCCCAAAATATACAAGGCAGGTCCTTCATCTCAATCATATACGTGATCATATAGTGACATTTCAATTTAATGTCATTCTTACAAGTTGATGTAATCAATTCTAACTCTAAAACTTAGATCGACTTGGCTCATGACATCTATATATGTTAGTTGTGTAAAAATAAAAATAAATTAGGAACGTTAACAAAGATGCACGACCTCCTCCTCTCTTTTTTTTCCTTCTCTCTATGGTGATTTCCTTGTCCTTAATAGAAATATTAAATGACTTACTACTTATATACGTGGCGTAGCAACTTGGGCAACACACATCTGAACGCATGAAGTTGTGAACATATATTCCAATCTATAAACAATCAGATCAAAGACTTCTGTGGCGAACTTTTTTCTTTTTTTGCTCCATTGCTATTGGCAACCTGATTTCCAGTTTTGTCAGTATCGCTTCATATTGAGGCGTATCGGCCAATACTCGTCGTATTTGTTCTATAATGACACGATACAAGGCCAATAGAAGTTTTTTGTTGTTTTTTAATCTTTCAGATCAATTTCATATATGCCAAATCGTTTTCTAAATTTTAAGTTGAACCTAGCGAATGAAAAACATCTTTCCCCCTTCTTAATCGGATTTCTGTGACAGGCTTTGTGCACGGTGACTTTTTGTTCCTAAATTCTGTCTTCTACGTTTTCCTCTTCACCATCAATCCGGTCTTTTGTCTTGCTTGGTACTTTTTTGTGTGTTGGGGAGTCACCTTCTTGTTTCCTTTTGATATCGAAGGGGGGAGAAGAAAGCAGAGGAGGAATCAGATGAAGGGGGAGGAGGATTTCTGTGACATTTTTGTTGAAAGATAAGCTGGGCCTAGTGATTCCCACGATCATGAACCTCGATTTCTTGGAGATGTTTACAAGCCCTCTTCCAATCTTACCACATCAACATCATCCAGGGCAGTGATGAAGGTCACCGAAGGCTTCGATTATGAGCTGTATGTCCAAAAAGATGTTACGGGAAAAGGGATCATAAAAAGATACGAAATGGTAATCTGCAGTGAATTCACGGTGGAGAAAGAGAACCCAAAATTGGTTACGTTATATTCATTTGTCTACCGAGGCGCTCATAAGCGACTGTATCTGATGCAGTCACATGTGAGGTGGGAAGTGTGATTCCGCGCGGAAACTGTTCGACGAAATACCTAGGAGAAGCACAGTGTGGTGGAACGCCATGATAACGGGCTATGCTTCGAATGATATGATAAGAGTTGGAGAGGGAGATGTTTGAGAGGATTCCCAAGAGGCATTTAGCCTGTTGCTGTTTTTTTTAGTTTTCAGAAATATGATTCCATAATTCCATTAATAATTCTATGCAATGATAGAAAATGGGGATGCCACTTCATGCTGTTGAAAGCTTTTCCACACGGGTTTAGCTTGTGTATCCGCATTAAAAAGGAGATGCTATTGTGTATTTTTTTTACTCGTTTAGCTTGCTTTATCTCATTTACACCTTGGTTTATGTTATTAATATATAATTTCTTCGTCATCATGAAGAAAACACATAGATGTTCTCAAAGAAGCATCAACCAAGTACAAAGCAGTTTCATGGGCTGAAGAAACAACTCATGTATGTGCTTTATGCTTATAAAATTTGTATGGTAATTGTCAAAAACAGCGGTTCAGAACGCAGAGTTCTGTAGGCGACCTCAGTTTTAAGTTAAAACTGAGGTAGCGGAGCTCCTTGCGAGCTAGTGCCCACAGGCCACACCAGTTCATCTGAAATTATATTGTGATAAAAATAGAAGTTGGATCCGGGTTCAATTACATGTAGTGCCCATATTAAACCCGAATCGGTGATTTCTCGTCAAAAAATTTGAGAGCTTTGAATTAAAATCGTGGTTAGTACCAAAAATTAGAACTGCATCGGTACCAAGCGGTGATCACGTTCCCAAAATCATATAAATGATCAAACATGAAATTTTAATGCAGCCATCTTGTGTTCTATAATTGTCTCCGAGTCCCGATGCTGGCATGTTGCCCAATGGCTTCCATAAAAATCTGATTGTTTGTGAAAAAATTATTAAAGAAGAAAGCAGATAGCATGTTGGGCACATCTTTAGTAAGAAAAATGATCACTTGGACTCTTGGAGGCATATATATATATTCTAATCTACGTACATCCCAGTCTAGTGCGTGCTTCTTTTAGGTAAAGGCGGACGCTCTATCTCCCTTTAGTCCACATTTAGAACAGAGATTGACTTGATTAGTATTGGGTAGCGATTATCCGTCAACTTAGATCATCCGTCAACTTAGATCATACGCTCTACAACCTTATGACCTGAGAGTATAGCACCTCCGAAAATTGCTTTACCACCTTATGACGTGGGAACATAACACCTCCAAAAATTGAACTAGAGACCTATCTTTGTATATACTCCTAAAGCGACCAGTTATGCTATAATACTACTTGAAGCTGTCAACAGGATATTGTCTACTTGTATGTTATCTTCCAGATTTATTTAGTTGGATCAAGAAAAAAATAAATTGTTTCTAGCATCAGTTCTAGCATCAGCTAAAAGGGAGTAGTGAAATTGAGGGGCAAGGCAGCTCACACTTCAAAGGTCTCATGTTCTAATCTTGTGGTTACTATTATGTTCTGGTGTGTTACTTGTATGTGCTGCTCAAAGGTCTCATGTTTTAATCTTGTGGTTACTATTATGTTCTGGTGTGTTACTTTTATGTGTTGTAAATAACAAGTGCGACATCCGGGTTGAAGAATGTACCATGAGTTCATATACATGCATCGAAGCATGACAAAACCTTAGGTAATCCTAAGAAACATAAAGATACAACCTTAGGTAATCCTTAAAGGCATAAAGATATAGTTTGAACGTTTTACAGCCAATGCAGTTTTTCGAACTAAATATTAAAAAAAAGGGTGTTGGCAAGGGATATCTTAAACCTTGTATCCCCAGTACTAGTGTGTATTGTCTAACTAGTTGGATTACAGTTTGGCTTTTCGTGTATTAATTTACCATATTGTACTGGGGCAAATTAACATCAATTGCCCTGTCTACCGTTGATAGTCACCGGCCATCACATAACTATGTGAAGGGTATTTTTGTCCTTTAAAATTTCCTGAAATTTCAAAATGTTGCCCTTGCTGAGAAAAGTTATTATTCTTTAATCGCTTAATCATGTGTTTAGTGTTCTTGTGGTAGACTGCTTTATCTAAGTGCTAGTGTTCGACACATTTGTTATGCTGCCCAACTTAACAACACAGATCGGTTTCTTTGAACAACTTATCAATGGAGGCACACATATCGGTCGTCCGACCTGAGATCATCTATGGCGCTCGTCTCAGCTTTGACCAATGACTACAGTTTTTATGTGTTGAGAAAAGGGACGGTTGAGGTACTGAATTTTGAACCAGAAGTCCTGGGCCTTTTCTCTTGGTCAATCAGTACGATATATCGAGATTTCAATATAATTCTTATAATAGTCAAACTGTGATCCACTTTCACTTGTGTGGTAGGTATTGAATGAGTTCATAGGGTTGGTGGTGAACCAGACTGCTGTGGACCTGCGGCGCCAGTGTCGACTAGGCATGGGGAAGATAGCCATCCTAGGTGTCTTCCCATTTGGTTGCTTTCCGGCTGTAAGGCAGCTGCCGGCCTCGGCCCCCTCGTCTTGCGATGACCTCAACTAGTTGATCATCAACTCGTCAAAAAGAAACAAATTGGGCTAACTCTTTCTTCTTTTTTCCCTCTCTTAATCCATACTCAGCAATTGTGATTTGCTTCGAGAGATTCCGAGCAGCATTTATGTTGTATGAACTTAGTTTAATTTTTCTTTTTAATTTTGAACTGTATCTGACAGACGAGAATTCTTTCATACATCACTAATAATGTGAATCATTTTTCTTTGATTTTTGCATTGATGAGGAGAGAATGAATAAGAACGATCAAAAGCATGCGATCTCTTTTAGGGTGATTATGACATTACACCTTTGCTTTGACCACAACATTTTTGAAGTTGTGTGATTTTTTTAGGCGTCGATCGTCACTCAAGACAAATAGATCACGAATTATATAACAAAAATGTGTGACATGTGATTCTTTCTCAAACGTCTTTATGAAAGTAATGCTCTCTTATGCATGTGATTATTGTTGATGGCGAAACTTCTTTATGAAAGTAATGCTCTCTTATGCATGTGGTTGTTGTTGATGGTGATTTGACCGTATGAGGCTTGTGACTCTGTTACCACCAATCATAGGTTTGAAGATGATTATTTAACCTAACAATGAAATTTAGTGTCCTAACAGAAGTAGAAAGTATATTGTATTTTCTAGGGTGCACTATCTTCTATATTTTGTTTTTTTTTACATGCATAATAATAATAATAATCTCTATAAACAGATGATCGGTTTGTAGGAGCCTGATATATAAACTTAGAGAATGGAATGGGATTTTAGGTAGTTGGCCTAAGAATCAAGAAAAAACTTTTGTTAATTGCACCAAAAATGTGAAATTGGAAAATGAAAATCTGGAAACAATTGTGAAAGAAATCCACTCATGAGAGCCTCCTCATTTGAATTGGAATTTGACAACAAACGAGTTAACAAATAAAAGTGATTACATTGGAATACATATTAGAGCTATCGAGAACTTAAAGGTCAGGCTTAAAACCATGTGGTGCATTTTTCTCTTGTTTGTTTGTTAAAAGTTGTTTATGATTTCTTGTCCTTTGCACACTGTCATTTCAATAACAAATAAATGCTTTGTAGGTTGGGGAAATATATATGGAGCAATATTTGTCTATCTAAATTACATCTTCTTCAGCAGTGTTGAGTTTTTCTTTTTATCTTTTTTTTTTCTTTTAAAGTCTTTTACTTTTAATTGGTAGGCTAACTGCGAAAACTCGATGATATGATGGAGGCATCGGCTACATTGGTGGTGGCTTGCTAAATTAAAAGAAAAAAAAGAAGGTATTATTTTCTATATTTTAATTTTAGCACACATAATTGTCAGACAATTTTAATTTATAGTGTAGTTTGCTTGAGCAAAATAGAGAAAAAGAAGCACCTCTAATTGATTTTATCAAGGGGGCATGCTCAGCCATTGATGTTCCTTTACTTACTTTTAGTCTAAAAATTTTGAATGAAAAGATCACAATTTCTTGGAAGAAATTAGAAATTCTTGCTCTTTTTTTTATTTTTTATTTTTTATTTTTAAAGTCAAGATACATTTTACTTTGCATTTTTATTTTGGAAGTTGAGGGTGAGTGGCTGGGGAGAGTGGCCTGATTGGAGAATTAATAGATGCACTGTTATTATTTTGATTTTCTCAAGCATGGACTATTAAATTTGTTTTACACTTGCCTTGTTTGTACACTAGTCAAAAAGAGAAAATGAATGTACACGTACATTGTATCGAGTGGTGTGTTGATGACTGAAGATTTTCAGTCTAAACTTAGATTGGAGAAATTTGTAAATTCTATATATAAAAATGGTTTTCAATCTAAATTTGATTTAAATTATATATATATATATAAACTATAAAGCACTGGATTTCCATCCCGCCTCATTAACACAACCCAAACAAAAAAACATTAGACTGCGTGTGAGAGAGATTCTTCTCACAGCTGGAGAAATCCATGTTATTTATATAATAGAAACAAAGAGTGCAAGTGTGTGGGTGAGAGTTCGCGTCATGTGCTTTAATCTGCCTGTGCTTGAGCCGGAATAGATAGAAGTTTTTGGAATGGATGGGTTGGTTCAATTGTAGACACTGGCGGTCCATGAGCTTGATTCATGGGTTGTGTTGTAGAAAGCTAACTAGATTTTGGAATGGTTCGGTTAGATATCCTAATTGACATTCTTATATCTTCACATAACTATCTCCAAGGAGTCAAACTAAACTTGACCACAAACAATAGCAGAAGTAGAACCAATTGCTATAGATCACTTATTTATGCATAAGAATAAAGCTAATGGACCACCATCGCAAATAGTTGAACATCTTATGTTTTTCTACAAATTTTTTTCTTTCATGTATGAGTACGTTAGATTTCTTATTCAGTATCATTTTCCATCCGTTATCTTGTGGTTTAAAACATCATGTCTTATGTCTTTCTACCAAGAGAATTAAACTATTCAAGTTGAGCACCTAAGTTGGAAATTAGTTTTCAACAGCTTAATACTCCACACAAGGGCAGGTTTTTGAAGGAGTCTATTTGAGGGGCAGATAGTTGAAGTTTGCAATATTAGGTATGAAATATGTTTGTCCAGATCCAACCAGCAGATGAGCTTTTTCTTTATATGTATTCAATTTTATAGGGTATGCCGAGAACTTAGGAACTCAGGTCAGTCTTGGATTGGGTCCTACAAGTAATCTGGACCAAAATTGTTTCAAATTCCTTTCTTTTACTTGTTTTAGTTTGTTTGTAACTCAGTTTTAGCTCTATTGTTATAGCTATTGGTCATTAACATGTACTATGTTATTTATATGATTTGTCTATTTAAACATTGCTTTCATTATGATTTCTCTAGACCAATGCATGGATCGTAAAAGTAAGAATTATTGAGCGCACTATGCATTTATATTAAGTCAATGCCTTCGTTAATTGTTTAAGATTAGATCTGTCTAGGATATAACTTAGTCTGTGTACACGCCAATATATATATATATATATATATATATATATATATATATATATATATATATATATGACATTTATTGCCTCCAAATTTTTTGATGTGGCGGCAGATTGATGCATCTCCTAGGGTCTATGTTACAGTTTCCATGTAAATTGTTCTATACTTAATACTTTTAACCAATCAAATGAGGAGCTTAATTAAAAAAAAAAAACAATAAAACAATTAAGAGTCTGCATTACTTGTCATTGTATCCTTCAAATTAATCCTAGCTAATGAGGACTTTGAGATCCATAATGTGGACAATGTAAAACTTTGTTAAAAGGGGATCTATCAAGACATATGAATGTTTGACATTAGTAACATAGTGTTGTTGTTCCATGAATTTATTGTACAGATCCATTAAATAGTACGTTGCAGTATTCCGTGAATCTATCCTACTTTTCTATGGAGATTAATGAAACAGTAACATTTATTATTACCAAACAACCTATTATAGAGACTTTAATGAACATATTGTTAATACACAGATCAACATGTATCAACTTTATCTCATGACTTTGGATGAGTGACCATCAATATCTGAGAGGAATTTTCTGTAGTGTGTTGCACTTGATTAAGACTCAGATATGAGAAAGAAGGTTGCATTAAGGCTCAACCAGCTCAATGAATGGGAGCTATAGCTAGACTTGAGTAGGCTTGATCCGGGTTTAAAACTGGTTATAGATGCCAATTAATTCATTTTATATCATTGACCAATCACAATCTAAATTCATTAATGCAGAGATAACTAAATTCATTGTGAAAATAGGGGCACTTTACCCAATTTCGAAAAAGAGGTCCTCGATAAAGGGGATGATCCGATATTGATAGCACCAATTAAAAAAAAAAAGTATCAGGATTGTCTCCATCATTTGCCTAATTAGCTAAGTTTTATCGGATCACCTCCTTTTTCGAAAGGGAGGTCCTCACAAAAGGGGACCGGACACCCTATACTCCTCCTGATTATAGAACATCTTAAAAACAAAGATGAGAAATCAGCATATTAGCACCTTTTTCCACCCTTTTCTTTCTTTTGATGGTTGAGTTTGCTTGGCCTCTCCACTTCTTGAGTGGGATTGGGATGTTGCTTCATTAATATGACTGGCCCAATCTCAACCAACAAACATTATACCCTACAACCCTTCTCACATAATTGCTTGCTAAATATGGTCCAACCAAACTAAGTTTCACCATTAGCAGCAAGCAAAAAGGGACATGGAGTAGCTATCGTTATGCACGTTGTCGAGCGTCGAGAATGAACTCTGTGATTTGCACAGACGGCCTGACTTTATCCAAGAAAATGGGGTTTCTGCTCTTCCTGCAAGGTAATGTAATGGTGGTTCAGCCGATGCAAGAGATAGAAAGGCATCAGAGAACGGCAGTGAGACTAAACCAAGTTGAGCAATTAATATACATTGAAACGAGCCACTATGGAAAGCGAATGCGTAAAAGGGATGCTGCTCTTCTGCAGCCACTACTCCCCTTAGCCACTGAAAACTTGAAAATACGAATGAAAGCAGCCACTTGGCGGAGAGAGGGAGAGAGGAACGCGAATATTAAAGTAGCAATAGTATTGATTGACTAGACACACAATAACAAGGGACTCGTACAACCACTAAGAAGACGTAAACACCAGACATTAACGGAAGGAACTAGCTGCCCAATTATTCAAACATGAAAACTCGAACAGAAATAACAAACCACCAAACTCATGGACCAGAGGGTCCTTACAATCTTCACAAGACCATACATCTGCAGTTGCGCATTGCTTATTTATTCTCCAAACTAGAGGAGACCGCATTACTACTATACTAGTAAAGGACGCAAACTCATGGTAAGGATAAGCAGCGATGCTGCAACAAAGACAGTCTTTGCTCGGCCAGAGCATACACCTCCCCCTTCCGCACAATCCTCTGATCATCTTCGCAACACATAAACATCATTAGTCGTGGCCGGTTTCTACATTGATGACATCAATCAACCCACTTGTTGAGAATGGATTTTGGGCTGCAGTAACCGTGGTCGCCCGTGGAGTCCATAACTCCTTTGCCACTCACTGTGGAAATGTGCATGACCAACCTGGACAGGGAGCGGGCATCTGTATTCTACAAGAACTTTGAAGGCCCCGCAAAGTCCATGACTGACGCTTCTGGAATCCGCAGCATCCTTCCCGGCTTTGATATCAATGACTTTGAGTTTGAGCCTTGTGGATATTCCATGAATTCAATCAAGGGCAAGGCCTTGTCGACTATTCATGTCACTCCAGAAGGCCTTGTCGACTATTCATGTCACTCCAGAAGATGGTTTCAGCTATGCAAGCTTTGAGTTTGTGGATGCAATAGGCTCTAAGAAAATAAAGAATGCAGCAGAGCTAGAGGGGCTAATCGACCGTGTGTTGGAATGTTTCGGGGCAGAAGAGTTTTCATTGGCCATTCATTGTGACTACAGCAGCTTGACTCTGTATATCAGGCAACCTCCACCAGAGAGTTCCTGCACCACCAATTTCTCGCATGCATAGCCCAACATCCCATTCTTCTCTGACAAGTGACAACATTGCCATCAAGCTGCTGTAGTCACAATGAATGGCCAATGAAAACTTTTCTGGCCCGAAACAATCCAACACACGGTCGATTAGCGCCTCTAGCTCTGCTGCATTCTTTATTTTCTTAGAGCCTATTGCATCCACAAACTCAAAGCTTGCATAGCTGAAACCATCTTCTGGAGTGACATGAATAGTCGACAAGGCCTTGCCCTTGATTGAATTCATGGAATATCCACAAGGCTCAAATTCAAAGTCATTGATATCAAAGCCGGGAAGGATGCTGCGGATTCCAGAAGCGTCAGTCATGGACTTCGCTGGGCCTTCAAAGTTCTTGTAGAATACAGATGCTCGCTCCCTGTCCAGGTTGGTCATGCACATTTCCACAGAGAGTGGCAAAGGAGTTATGGACTCCACGGACGACCAGTAGATGTGCCAATCATGGGCAGGATTGCCACCATTGATGACATAAGCATTCCCAGGCTTACCAAACAACTTCGCGAAATGGTTGTTCAGCACAACAACTTCCTCGGTAAAACTTGTGTGAGGAGAAGGCTGATTCCCAGGGAAAATGAACGTCCCACGGGAATATTTGACTGAGATAGGAGCAAGGGACAAGGTACCAGCATGCTTCAATATGACGGGAATGGAGCGCAGAAGCTTGGTAGTCCCACAAGTCTTGATGATGACCTTGTAAGGATAAACAAAAAGGCTGGATTCAGAAAGCACATAGGAATCCAAAGCGCTGTTGGACAAACTGTCCACTATGGTGCATTCAGCAGCAGAAAGGAATTCATCAATCTGGGCACGAGAGGGCCCTGAGACCCTTGCTATCAGGGTCAGCAAACACAGGCGGCTAACGGAAAATGATCTCCAGCCGCTTTTCATACCCTTCGAAACCGGCCATTTTGAAGCTGAGATCCAATTCTCAATACCACCTAACTGTGTCGAATTGGTGTTGCAGAAGATCAAATGATTGTGGGGAAGAAGAGATGAGAAAGAGGCTATATGTCCTGGCCGAGACGACAGGTCTCCTACTGCGCGCAACTTAAACAAAGAAATAACTATGAAAAAAGCTATCAGCAGCAATTGATTGTGGAAATATCTGGATGGCTTCCTCACGCACTGCAAAAAGAAAGGAAGAACATAATTAGAAAACAGCAAAGGGAAAACAAACCATTAACCCTTCAGAAAAACCAAATTAACGTTTTCTATTCACTATCATAGATAGAAAACGTACGTTGGAGTAGGCAGCAGATTTGAACTTCTTGATACCACCGTTTGGACGAACGTCTTCAATGCTGTAGCCGAGGGGAACTTCGTACATTAAGGAACTACTACTGGACTTCTTCTTACCACCTTTTGCCTCCATTACAACATCCACGCTCCCTGTTGTCAGAATTCCACAAGAGTAAAGCTTAGTGCAGGAAATATTTTTCATACTGCGGAAATAAAATTCATTTTGACTTGCTAAAAACATCGAGAGGCCGTTCTCAATTAGATGGGTGGCCCGGGAGTGACCGAGACAAAACAGATGTCTTTGCTCGCATATGAACAAGACCAGGACGACCAGAAATATTTGCAAACTAAGTCCACAGAAGATCAAAGAAGAGTGCACTCATCGACGAGAATAAATCCTTATGGGATCTATCTGTAAGCCAATTCCTTTACTGCATCGATGAGAATAAATCCATGGACTTTCGGCGTGTTGTCTTTTCAAAACTTGTGGACTCCCCAACTTCCACTTCACATGTCGCTCTCCATGTCCCTTTTTGCTTGCTGCTAGTTGTGAAACTTAGTTTGGTTGGACCATATTTAGGAAGAAACTATGTGAGAAGGGTTGTAGGGTATGTATGTAAGAAAATATTGATGCTGCATCATGCCATTAATTCCACTGAAATGACTCAAGATCCCTTTGATGTAAATTTTTTCTGGAAACAAAGTAAGTCCAGCTGAATAGTTCGAAGAACTTAGCAAGAGTGTTCTCTCAATGTGCTTCGTGTTTGCTGCTCCAAAAGGCAATTCTTTGCCTGCGAACTTTCATCTGCAGAAGTGACAATCTCTTTTGATCCAGGTTGTGTTTTGCACATGTGAAGTGCCAAAAAAGAAACTAGATAAACAAAAAGGAAAATATCTTCCTAGTACCTTGCCGGATTAATGGTATCACTACAACATTGTTTTCCCCAATACTCATGTACTGCATCACAGGTCTAGGTTTTGTGGTTAACGATGCTGTGTGGGCAAGAAAGTTCCATTGGCCTACATCTCACTACATTTTATATTGGAAGGCAGCTTTTTGCATGCAGGTTGCTGTGTAAGTCTCTTAACATATGGTATCTAGACAATTCTTACTTGGTTTTGACAATCCAGATGCGAAGCGTAGAAGTCTGTTGGTTTCAAATTTCAGCTTGTTTCTCTAGAAAAGGAGACACCTTTCTTTTGTTGGACTATATGTGTCAACTTGTTTTGGATGAGTTAATCCTTGATCTTGTTGAAGTTTGCGGGTGCACACCTGTATTCAGCCAAATAATTTGTGTCCCAGCACCTTGAATTTCAAAATTCAAGTATGTCTTTTTCTTAATCAAAAGGGAAACATTTTTTCTACGAGAAATTTGGGAACTCTTTTGGTGTAAAAAAACTATTGAGTTTGTTTCACTCTGTAAAGGTCGCCATTAATCTATGTCAGACCTTGCTATTCTGTTGCTTAATTGTGTGGATATTTCTCAGTCAATTGTGCTTAAAATAAATTGCCTTTAGAAAGCTCTTGATGCCTAGCTGCGTGTACGTACAGCTGTTTACAAATGCAATGGTGTGCAAATACTTAAAACATGTTCTGTTATAGGATACTGCAGATACTAGCTTCCTGGCAGGTTCCTTAATTAGTTTATACTTTATACTGTTTTGCAGCCTTACCAAGTGGGTACCTCGTCCAGTTAAAATGACAAGCAGCTTTGCACGAGATAGTATTAATGTTTCTCGAAAGAGATTGGATGTTGCTTGTCTTGACATGATTCAATTTCACTGGTGTGTTGTCTCCATTCATGCTGATTTCATCAGCATCTTTGCTTGATATATGATATGCTAAAGACAATCCACTGTCTGCTCTTACTTATTTGGCTTCTTTGTGATTTTATTAGGTGGGACTACTCAAATCCTGGATACCTTGATGCACTGAAGCATCTGACAGATCTTAAAGAAGAAGGTTTATTCTGTCATGCACTCAAGCATATCAATTTATTGATACTTTCTTTGCATTTCTCAACTGTTGGGTGCTACTCATTTATGTCTATTGGCTTTGAATGCAGGGAAGATTAAGACCATTGCATTGACAAACTTTGATACAGAAAGGTTGCAGATAATACTTGAAAATGGGATCCCCGTTGTCAGCAACCAGGTGACAAGTTAATAATTTTCACTTCACTTGGTAATTTTTATTGGAAGTTCCTTTGTTTGGAAAGTAGTGGTTTTGATGTTTGACAGGTACAACATTCAGTTGTTGATATGCGCCCTCAACAGAGAATGGCAGAGTTGTGTCAGCTTACTGGTGTTAAAACTTATGACGTCTCTCTTTCTCTCTCTCATGTACACACAACACACACAGGATGTCTCTTTTGTTGCTTGAAAAGCTATGCGGTACAGTACACCTGATTTAATTTATTTTAAAAAATGCAGGTATGGGACTGTTATGGGTGGCCTCTTGTCTGATAAGTTTCTTAACACAAACATGTTATTTCCTTTGGCAGCTCCACCATTAAACTCGCCCTCCCTCCAGAAATACAAAGTGGTCTGAATCTCTTCTTTTGTTATAGAGTTTGTTTGTTATCTACAAAGTACACGCCTTGTCAAAAGGTTAACTACTTTCTAGTAGAAGATTACAACAAGACTTTCTCGTTGCACCTTGGATTATTAGATCTCCCAACCGCCTTTGCTTATGGTGTGATTTGACTTTTAAAATTCCCAAGTTTCTTGAGCTGATCCGGTGTTCCAAGTTTCTTGGTGTCAAGATGAATTGAGCCTTTCCAATATTCACCTGCAAGATCTTTGTATCCATTTGACGATAATGCATGTGTGGTTTGCAGATGGTAGATGCATGGGGAGGGTGGAACCTTTTCCAAGATCTGCTTCAGACACTGAAGAAAGTAGCCTCAAAGCACAGGGTTACGGTACCTGCAGTTGCCGTTAGATACATACTGGACCAGGCATGTTCAATCTTCACAACTCGTAGACAAATGTAGTGCTTGCCATGATTCTAGTTTCTGAAATATACAGTAGCATTGCCTGGTTTTAACAACGTGGATTTGCAATTCTTCTCCATAAATTTTATACTTTTTTGGCTGTTAAAAGAGCTTTCCTTTTGTTGTAAAAAATACAGCCCTCAGTTGCAGGGTCCATGATAGGGGTTAGACTGGGCTTATCTCAACATATAGAAGACTCTCTTGCCATATTTTCTCTGGAACTGGATGAAGGAGACAATGGCAACATCAATTCGGTGTCAAGGAAAGGAAGGGATCTACTCAAAGTTATTGGCGATTGCGGAGATGAGTACAGACAGGCATAGACACCAAGCTGAATACTTTGTTAGTGGAACGCAGATGAAATTAAGATCCGTTTATACACATGCCAAGAGATCGCATGCACCTGGTTCAGAAAATTTCTTTAGGATACCTCCTCTAATTTAAAAGTCTTAAGCTAGGAGATCTAACCAGATGTTGGCCAAATTGGATTCACTGTAGTGGAATTGGTTTGAAATTTACCTTAATTTCAAATAACGAATCTCAAAGTTCTCACCGCAAATGGATAAGTTCATATGAGGATTCTTAGAATAAAAATTTTCACATCGTTGAAAGCTTCTGCTCTCCAGCTGAGACGCAGATTGAAAGTTAAAAAGGCTTGTAGCTATTAACAGCGAGAAAGAAGACCTCTTGCTTTGGAATACTAACTGAAGAAATCGGTGGCCATGTCAGAAATGACGAAGCACGAGTTGGCGAATCACGGCAAGTAATGCCTCCTCGCACTAAAAACGAAAAATGCCCTCAGAGCCACGTGGGGACGGGGCCTTGTAGTTGTAGAGGGCGGACGAGTCATAATTCATGCCTTCCACTCTCATCTTAATTACCTCCTCAAATTGTTAACTCTTCATGCAAGCAAGTACATAAATACATGTAAAACATTCAAGTTCATACATATAATTCTAAGAAAAAAGAAAAAACCATGAAAAGAAATTAGATGTGTAAAGTGGGTTGCATGAAGTTTTAAAAAATGTACCAAGTATAGAGCAATTTTGTTTAATAAAATTCAATATAGACATAAATTGGTTATTATCTTTAATTTTTAAATTTATTTTATATCTCCACCTACATGAGTTAGATTTGTAGGAAAATTTTTGAAACTTTTTCTAAGCATATTATCGAGAGATTTAATCGAAGACTAAGGAAGAATTTCAAAAAATTAATAACAAGACTATGGATGAGGGACTGTCGAAATTTTTTTGAAGTCGTTGGTCAAATATTTTGCATAGGATGAACGTAAGCACCTATTTATTAGGTCACAGAACGACGGCGGTGCGGTTTCCTTGGGCCCAGTACTTAAATTTGTTTGAGTCCGAAAACCAGGGGCGCGTACAAAGCCTGCCTGGTTTACATGCCGGAAAAGGGTGCGGTTTGACTCGAAGCCAGTTGTTTGGTAATGGTAATGGTCGATGCCCCGGCCCAGACGACACAGTTCACTGTTGCCAACCATTTATAAAGAGACTGGGTTTCCGGTCGCCTGCCAAACTCGATCCCTCTCGCGATCACAAACTCATTACCTTCTCCTTTTTGCAATCGATGGCGGTGCAACCGAATCTCATGATCAGAACCAGCTGCTCCTCCGCCCGAATTCACGACCCCAAACACTGTTCCCGACCAAGAGCCTCTATCTCTAATGGCTCTCTCTGCAACACCTTCCTCTATCTTGGTTTGGTCGTGGTGCTCTCTTCCATCCTCGTCATTTTCATTGTCTTCTGCATGGCCACCAGCCCCTGCAACCCCAGCTTCTCCGTCGCCGTCGCCTGTTTTAATTTCTCCGGCTCTCGACCCTCCGCGAGATGGGATTTGGACATAGTGGCCGGCAACCCGAACAGGTATAACGGCATCGATTACAGGCAGATCGGAGTTCACATGGTCTACCATGGAGAGGTTCTAGCAAAGACTAACCTACTCCCCTTTTACCACGAGAAGCTCAACAGCACGACCATCAGCACCCACTTGGCCATGGAGTCGGGATACGCCGCCGAACCGGTGGCCGGACTGGTGGCTGCCGATCAGAGTGCCGGAGAGGTTGAGTTCGATGTCTGGATATCGGCGGTGGTGCAGTTCAAGACCTTCCGTAACGTGCAACGCCGGCGGTTCTTGTGGTTCCAGTGCAACTCTATAAGGGTGTACTGGCAAGAGGGTGCGGGCAAGAGGAGCTCAAGCCGCCCTATCAAATGTGACAATGAACCACTGTGAGTGTTCGTGTTGTCGTCTTTACTCTTGAGAGGGTTAGCGCTCTTAGTCCATAATCAATAACCGTTAAATTTTATCGTATGGTTCTACCTTGCCACTTGCCAGTCTGGTGATCTCATGTCTCATGGCTTACATCATCGGACAGTCGCTCTGTAACGCGGCTCGAGAGTGTCGCTGCCACGAGTCTATATATTCGGCCTCTTGGGTCTATCATATAAACCCCATCAGACTATGAGATAAGCCATGAGATAGTCAGATTTGATGCATCCCATCTCCCATGTTCCCTCGAATTTCTGAATATTTAAAGTTTACCACCTAAAAAGTTTTTCTAAGAAAACAATTTAAAATATTAATAAACTAATTAATATTACTGTTGTTGATATGATTTAAACGGCTAATGGTTCATGTGGTTTTCCTTCCCTAGGAATTGGTGAACAGGTCTTGGGACATGCGGGACTCTGAAATTGGCGGGATTTGAACTGCATCCCTCAGCTGGACTTTCTTTGTTCTTTTCTCATTTATTTTGTTGAACCAATTGTGTAAGACAAGCACATTGATCATTTTATAAGTTTTTAGTTACATCTAAATTGTGGGTTTAAATCAATTTCTTTCTCCCACATACACATATATGTAGTTTTGCTCACAGAGAATGCATTGGCAGATGTGCATCGCATCCCTTAGTATCAGCTTAATTACTTTTCCTTTTTTAAACAAGAATGAATCAAAATAATTTAGATTAATTTTGAAATTGAAAGAAGAAAATAATATGAACTCGTATCTACCGACGGGGCAGGGGCAGAGCCAGGATTTTCTTCGCGGGTGGGATGATAGTCCAACCTCTGAATCCGGATAGGGCCAACTGAATTCAAATCCAAAAAATACATGGCGCAATTAAAGCATAAGATGTAGTGTGTTGTTATTGAAACATTAGAAATATCACATGTTGGGTGGTAGAAATGGAGGCATGATGGGTTCATACTACTCTGGATATAGATCACCCACTTGTACTATAAATGTAGGCATGACGAATTTCTACTACTCTACATCTAGATACAGATCTGGATAAATTGTCCAACCCCAATCACAGGTAACCCGAGCCACCAAAGCAAAGGGAAGTCAACACCAAACAAGTCAATGCCCCGTTAAACCCACAACAAGTAACACCAACAAGTAGGGACATCAATGCATTGATCAATTAATATTGGTTAGATCAGTTTACCATATCCAAGTATTGGGATATAGCTTTCATCTATTTTAAGGGGTTGTTCGATGGTTTGGAATTTTGATTTAAGAATAAAAATTCCGTAATCATAATTCATCCACAAACTAAAATGAAATCAAAATTTAAGGTTTGGGGTTCTTAATTTTAGAAACAAAATACTTTGTTTGTTTAATAATTTTAATTTCTTAAATATTGGACACTTTGATTATAAAACAATGATTATGAATATATCAAACACTCCTAAAATTAAATTTGACTTAATTGGTCTTAGAGTGGCTGAAGGGCAATCCCTAGTTTAGTTCCGTGAGCATCAATCTCTCGCACATATTGACACAATCAAGAGAAAGAGAGAGGAGTCTTGGCTTCTATTTCATCATCGATTAAATTTCTTAATTTTTATTAAAATCTCATTCAATTTTAAAATGCGTGTCTCACTTTCTACTTAATTTCCAAAACAACAAAAAAAAAGTTAAAAAACCCTGAAACATAAAGCGACCAAGCCACGTTCACCGACTTTTTCGAAACGAACTTTATTTTTTTGGACACAGTTTTTTCCATAAAGCCAAAGAGGAGCCTCATATTAAGCGTCTCATAAATTGGCAGCTTGTATTCGGTTAAAACAATTAACTTATTTAAAGCGACTCACTTTATGAGTTTTTTTTTTTGTTTTCTCAGTTGAGTAATCATAAAAAATTAAACTTTTTAATAAACGGGTCACGTTTTATTGTATTTAATGTGATTCGCTTCTCTAAAATTAAAAGGATATTTTTTAAAAGCCATCTCCTAGAGAAGGAGCAGAAAAGCAAAGACATTGCTCCACCATGTATTCTTGAAGGGATCCCATCACCGAAAAGTGGAACAGTTGCCTGACTTGAACTTTAATTTCTTGCCCATCATTTTTCGGGATGAGATCAGATCAGGATTTGTTCCTCTTCTCGAAAAGTGACGCCAGATTGTGTGGTGTATATTGCTTAACAGTGTCTCTGCATTAAGTGGTTTTGCAAACAAGCTTTCTTTTCTACTTTTTTTTTTATAAAAAATCTTTTCACAGTCCTTTCTTTCTTTCGAGCATAATTTTGAAACTATGTAGAGAACTGAAGTAAGTGCGTATGTATGCTTCAACAGAAGCTGCAGACCTGATCTCAACAGACTTTTGTCAAGTGAGTCAACAGCTGCTAATTTCGAAGGGTATGCCGAAACTGCTGAAGTAAAAAGCAAAAAGGAGTGATGAAAGAATCACTTTTCTGTAATATGACCTGAAAACGTGGACCGAATAAAAAAATGGGACGCGGAAAATATCTGAAGAAAGAGTGGGGGAAACGACGCCAGGTGGTGGCTGACGTGGCTGATGTTCGATCGCCTCGCTAGATATTTTCTTCTCCCTAGTTGCTTCCGTGGCTCAGGTGTCGCCTAATTTATTTATTAATTTACTGAAGAGTCCTCGCTCCATCGGCACCTTGCATACCTGCCATCGAGGTCCAGAAAGGCGGAAAGCTTCCGTTCTCCAACCCGTTTTCGGACCCTCAAAACGGTACGGTTCTTACTCTGCCTAACGCCTGAGAAGTGAGGATTAGCTTAACAAGGCATGGGCAATTTTGCACGGGACATGTTTGGATCTCAACTCGATCCAGTTGGGTCATTTAGGGGATGGCAGAACCGAAATTTTTGCTCTGTCTGCTGGATGGAGATTGGAGAAGAGTGACTTCTATCCAACCGAAAATGGAAATTTAAAGAAAGCAAAATGTTTCCGGTATGATCTTTCTCTCTCTGCAGGAGGACGCCGGAAAAGCTTTGGACTCGGCGCACATGCTGGGTTTTTCGGGCATTCCGGCGGCGCATGGACCGTAGGGCCGGCGAGGATACGGCGGAGCCGCCGGATGCCACCGGAACGTCCGCCACGGAGGAGGCCGCCCGGCCGGTGGCGGGGCCGAGCACTGGGGCCGCGCCGCGGGCCGGGGGGCGGATCATTCGGTGGGATCGCTTCCTTCCATGGCGGTTCCTCAGGGTCCTGCTCGTCGAGCATGACGATTCCACCCGCCAAATCGTCACCGTCCTCCTAAAAAAATGCAGCTACCAAGGTCTCTTTCTCTGTCCATCTCTCTCTATGTCTCACTCATATCTAGGATGCTGTCTACGAGTCGTTATGTGGAGCCTATGAGATTGTAATGGGCTTTAAGGTTTCCCGAACGCGTCAGAATTTGAGTGATTTTATGGATCTTGGAGCAGTCGCGGCAGTGGCCGACGGGCTCAGAGCGTGGACAATCTTGAAGGAGGGGCATTACAAGGTCGATCTTGTGCTCACCGAGGTTATGACGCCATCGCTATCCGGAATCGACCTCCTATCCAAGATTATGGGCAACGATGTCTGCAAGAATTTGCCCGTTATCAGTAAGCATTTGATTTTGTCAGAGTTAGTTAGCTTCTATGATTGATTGCACGAGAATATTTTTGATAAAATTTATGCGTTTCTCTTGGATAATTTGGGGAATCGGTAGTGATGTCCTCGCACGATTCGATGGGCATAGTCTTCAACTGTATGCTCAAAGGTGCTGCCGATTTCCTCGTGAAGCCCGTGCGCAAGAATGAGCTAAGGAATTTGTGGCAGCACGTGTGGAGGAGACGATGTGTAGGATCTTTACTCATGCATATTTATTTTCTTATTGATGACCTCGACTGTCAAATAATTGTCACCTTGAATTGATTAGTGGCAAATTGCATCCATCTCAGTCTGGTAGTAGCGGAAATTGTTTCGGCAATGAAAATCCTGGGCCGGGCAGGATCGGTGCGATTTCGGACAATAACATAGCTAGTAATCGTATGAGTATAAATTCTGGTAACAGCCTGAAAACCGGACAAAGCTGTGACAACGGGAGTGATACTCAGGTGATATTCCTAAAGTCATCAGATAGATCATATTCTTTTATTTTCTGTGTGCTAGCAGTTTGAAAATATATGTTTTCCTAAGATCGTTTGAGTTATCTTTTGTGCTTGTTAAGACCGAGGACATGAGTTGTATACGGTGAAACTTTGTCCTTAAAAAACGTGTGAACATGATAGACGTGATATGTTTATAAGAAACTGTCTCAGTAGCTGTTCTCTAGTTTCATCTGTCAACCTCTTGCTTATTTTTGCTCAACATTGTTCAATCTTGATTAATTGTGTGTCATAAATAGTATAAGATTTTTCCAGAAGTTCCATGTTCTTTTCGTTGATTTATTGATCCAATGATTTTCCAAGAGTTCTTGTGGGCAATCTGACACTCCAAGCAGAGGAGTTGAAGGTTTGCCTCATGACACAGAAGACAATTCTCTCCATGATGAAGCACAGCTAGATGCAAGTAAACCTGATTTGAAATTGGAAAAGGAATATGCAGCTTCAACAATTCATTTGGTAGATGATGGTATATTCTTATTCTTTATTTTGTCTGGTAGAAAGGAAAAAGTGCTCTCCAGGTTTGCAGACTATTGTACATCAACAGTTCCTGCCTTGCAGATACGTCGAAATCACGTGAACAAAAAGTGTCACTCCAGAGTCGAGCAACTTCATCCACTAAACAGGTCCAAGGAAGCAAATCTGGTGATGAATCTGCATTTATGTTGGAGAATGCAGGTTCCACCAACTGTAAAGAAGGTTCTAATGATCCTGAATTCGACAATGATCTTAATGATGGATGCTCAAAGGAAGTCATTGATTTTGTTGGTGGAACTACTGGTCAACAAAAACATGAGTGCGAGGGCCCGGATAATGTTTCTCGTGTGGCTGGGCTTCTGGTTGGAGAAGAACAGTTCTTGAGTGAGAATGAAAATGCGCCTAAGGTTGTTACCAAGCCATGTTGGGAACTTCCCCTCAGAAGGCCGCTTTTTGGTAGCTTAGATGAGCAAGAGTTTCAACACAAGCATATCCTAAACCATTCCGATGCCTCTGCATTTTCTAGGTCAGTTTTGTTTCTTGTCTCAATCTTTTTTGTTTTCGTTTTGAGTCACTTACGTAGAAAACAAAGGCATGGTACTTCAACCTTTAAGAAGCTTTCTCACATCAAACTTCAGTCTCTTTGTTGTTCGGCTAGCGAATTAACTAAGTAAGATTAAGAATGGACATGATGTGCAAGCCAAGTCTAAAAAAGGAAAATACATATTTTGTTTGTGCCAGAGAAAACTTTCAGGATGAAGCTAGTCAATAAATCAATAAGTGGGGCTGGTCTTGTGGTAACAATCTGGTAGGACTCGAACCTAACCCCAGCTTGCTTCGTGCATATCTCTTAAGATGTGCAATGTGAATGGAATAATTGTATCCTCAGTTATGCACAATACATGTTTCCAAAGATATCCTGACTCCTGAGATGAAATGCCTGTCCCTGTGGAACAACCAAAGGGAAGCTTACCTCTTTCTGGTAAGACACGAGAAATCATGGAATATTCCATTTAGGCTTCCCTTTATGCCAGGATGTCTTCTAAAAATTAATGCTAGCATTTTAAAGGGCTCTTGTGTGTATGTTCTGCTCAAATTGGTGCCACTTCCATGTTTGCTTTCTGTCTATCCAGACTTGTGGGTGGATATATCTGCAGTCTTTCTAGCCCCTTAGTTTAGAGCATGCCAAAATAGCTGGGTGAGTTAAGATGACCCATTCAACACAAAGCTGTCTTTGAAATTGCTAATTATGATTTTCACATCAATGAGCAGATATGACTGTTACTGCTTGAGATGTTTCTCTTCTTAGGTACCTCTAGTTCCGATTTTGAAAGCATCACTCATTTGATTCCATCCCTGGCCTTTGCTTTCCTTTTTTAAGCAGAACGACCTAGTAGAGAACTTATTTCTTTCATGCTGACAAACCATATTCTGTTCCCAGCATTGTTATCTGGTGAACCATACTTTCATCCAGCTTATAGGCTGGAGAGAATTACATGGAGAAACTAAATAAAAAAAATCCTGACATAGGAGGTGTGACTCTTTTATTACACATCAATCAGCATCTTTTGTTAATGTACTTTTATTAGGTAAGTAAATTCATTTATTTCTTATTATTGACTCTTTCCATTCTTTTATTTATTTATTTTTTTAAATTGTTGAGACTTTCCTAAATTTAACCAGAGGAACAATATGATGGAGGATATTACATGACCACTCTATTGCTTAAACTGATAAGTGATAACCATGATGATGGGTCCTACACTTTTCATCTACATATATCTTATCTTCCAAATCAAAGGATGTTATGAAATATAAAATATGCTTAGTGAGTTGCTATCCGTCCTACATGTCATACTTGTCTTTAAACTGTCTTTATCTCCATGAATTTTGAGCATTTCACTTCACAGAATTGAAAATGATTCTTTTTTATATTTAAGTATGACCAAACCTGGTAAAAAATAGACAAACAAGGTTACAAAAATTTCAATAGTTATATCTGATAGTTGGTGGTTAGATTCCTTCAAAGGAAGACGGACTATCATCCAAGTAATTGAAATTCAAAGTCTAATACAAGTTGGTCAAGCTCCTTAAGACACTGCTTGGAACTAGTCAGTCCGAGGTGGTGAAATCAGTCTTCAAAAAGAAAATCAGTAAAACAAAAATAGAAACACAATACTTAAAATGTCGGAAGAAGTAAAAGACACTAATGAACAACAATATACATTGGTTGTTTACCGTGTTCAGTATTTAGTTCCGTTGAATCCTTGACTGCTGCACCGAAAAAGGGTGAGCAAGAAAATGCTGAACATTAAAAAAAAAAATTGCAACAGTGACATGTTAAATGATGCAGTAATATAAGTTAGAACCAGGAAAAGGAAAGAAGAAAAAATTTACAAAAAGGAATCTACAGTTTGGGACTTGGGTAAATAACAAATAACTGCTTAAAGTTGTGTTTCGAATCTAGTCACGAATAACGTCTTGGAGTTTTTAAACGGTGAGGTTTTTCTAGGGTGTAATACTGCAAGCTTGAAAAAAACAGGAAAATATGGTAAATTTTTTAAAATTTTAAAAAACTAAAAATTGGAGAAAAATAAAATAAGTGAGAAACTAATAGTAATAACACAAACATCAAAAGATAAGTAGATTTGCAACAAATAAAAAATGAAAAAAAAACTGTTTGGCATTAAAAAAACTGAAAAAAGTGAAAAAACACACTAAAAAAGTGTTTTTTTGTTTTTAACATTTTTTTTTTCTCAAAAAAATGTGTTTTTTAAGTTTTAAACGGCCATTTAATTTATCACGTTTTTTTATGTTTTAAAAAAAAAACGTGTTTTCTATGACTATGAATCTAGTCACAAATAACGTCTTAGAATTTTAAACGCCGAGGTTTTTCTCGGGCATAATACGGCGAGCTTACAAAAAAGGAAAAATATGGTAAATTTTTTAAAAATTTTAAAAACTAAAAATTGGAGAAAAATAAAATAAGTGAGAAAATAATAACACAAACATCAAAAGATAAGTAGATTTGCAACAAATAAAAAATGAAAAATGAAAACAAAACTGTTTGGCATTAAAAAAACTGAAAAAAGTGAAAAAAATGTGTTTTTTCGCTTTTAACTTTTTTTTCAATTTTTTTTTAAGTTTTAAATGGCCATTTAATTTATCACTTTAAAAAAAAAACGTGTTTTCTGTGACTATAGTCTTTTGATGACACCATAAAAACCAGGTTTTGTGAAAACCAAGTTTTCTAGCCAGTTTTTATTTTTAAAACCTGGTTTATGTCTTTAGTGACAAGACCTAAACAATGTTTTATTCACTCCCTTTTGAAAATTTCATTTTGTCAAAACTTGGTTTTCCTAGTTTTGACTCACCCAAACACACCTTAAACACTGTTTTGCAGGCGAAACACTATTTTGTCTCCAAATCAGCATTTAAGGGTGTCACCCAAACATGCCCTTAAAAGTTAACAAATAGCCAATTAACTTTTGAAAGGAATTCTCAAAGATTTACCTACTAAAAGGGTACAATAAATTGGGTTCTCGTTATGTAGGCCCTAACAGAATTTACGATGCATTGGAGCAGTAGCTGATGAGTTGCAGTTACCAACAGGAAGTTCCATTCACCTAGTCTTCCATGTGTCCAAATTGAAAACCTGCCCACGCTGCTAGTGAGCAGGAATCTAGTTCTGCATCAACAATTGAGGAACCAGGTCCCAGGCAACCTTACAGGCGTCTGGGCAGTCACAAGCTCAAGCAGGCAGGGACATGGGTGGCAGAATGGCCGATAGAATGGACAGATCATGATGACATTCCAACAACATGGGAGGCAACAGAAGATATTCAGGCTAGGTTCCCCACTTTCACACCTTGAGGACAGGGTGTCTCTTGGATGGATGTTAGACACTGTCTATGTGAGTCGGGTTTTTATTGGGTTGGGTCAGTAGATTAGGTCAATAACCACCCCTGTTATTCCATACTTATTACTTATAGTTGTAATGAGGGAGTTAACCCTAATATGGAAATACAATCGTACTTCATTCGTAGAGGCTGGGCTTCTGTTCTGAGTGCGTGAGTTTCAGTTAGGAGGGAGCTAACAAAAAGGGAACATTAATTTTTATATAAAATGATAAAGATACCCATTCTAAACCCAAAAGGTATGTCATTTTATCAAAGACTAAAATTTTCTGTTTGTTGGCAGCTCTTGAGAGTTTCTTTCAAAAGTTGAGCACCTGTCTTTAACTTAAACACTGCGTAGTGGTTTGTTATTTTCGCAAGTATTAGACACTTTCTGTAATTTTTCAACGAAAAGAAAGAGTGCCACAGCGGAAATTCAGAACAAAAATCTAAACAGAAAAGAGAAAAAATAAGCTAAAAGCCTAAGAGAAAAGACAGAGAAAGAAAGAAAGAGAGAGCAGAGTTCCTCCCTTCCTATTAAAAGGTTGCAAAAATATTAAACAGAAACTTTGCAAGAAAAGGTTCCCAAAAGATTCTTAAACCTAGTAAAAAACTAGTTGATCAATGACCATACTGTTACTAGTCGACCAAGTCAGTTGGCTAGTCATTTTTATAGGCCCCATCAATTTTAAGGCATGGACCAGTCGTTTGATGATCTGTAGGTTGATAAGAGACTTTGCACATCCATTTTTCCTTTTATTGGTGGTGATTCATTCGATTTTCTGTGTACATCATGTGAGCAACTTATCTATAAAAAGATTCAGTTATATTCAAAGAAAAAGGTCTGAGCCAACATTAATATGAGACAATATTGCTTTAATATTGTATAGACTGATAAACGTTCTTTTGGCTTATCAGTACCTAAAGCCCATTCACGGCTTCTCAGTGTTTGCTAACTTATTATTTGTGAATTTCCAGTAATAGGAACTATTCTGGTTAAGAGAAGTGCTTAACATGATCAAGCTACCATTTCTTGTCTCCTGCTTGCTGCTTTCAAGTTTTCAACTTATATAGTGTCCATTCCTGGATTCTCAGTGTTTGCTATCTTATTTATGAGTTTCTGATAATAGGAACTGTTCTTGGTTCAACAGAAATGCTTAACACGATGAAGCTACCATTTCTTCTTCCTTGCTTGCTGTTTTTATTTTTGAAGGCATCACATCTGTATTTCATTCCTGAGTACCTTTTTTTCCCTAAGGTATGGAGATAAAAGAAATCATCATGGTTACATGCGGAATTGTGCCAGTGACAGAGAATTTGATGCTAATGTTGGTCCTGTTGATTTTGCTTGTAAAGCAATCATCAAATCGCCTGAAGAAAGTGCACGTGAAGCTGTGGCATCTTGTCAACATGCTAAAAGGGAAAATTCAGGCTTCTGTGTGGTTGGACCTTCAGTTGATGACTCTGATTCTAGTTGCAGAATAACCAAAGAAGTAGCATGCCCTCATGCTCAAGTTGGTGTGGTACCCTTGCCTATTCCAGTTGAAGCAATTCCTTTCAACGGCTTGTGTACCAGCTATGGTGCTCTGTTGCAGCCGATTTTTTATTCAGAATCTGGTCTGGCATGGCATCATCCTATAGATAAAAAGGTAATGGAGAAATATGATGTAAAGCATGCTTATTATAGCCAGCTGCACGCTGAGCATGAGCATCATTCAGATCACCAAAACCAAGGGCTAGTGGAACGAGAGGTTGCTCAAGACTCTGCAACTGTTATGGCCGGAATACCTTCATCTGCCACTGGTCTTGCTCGAAATGCAAGTAGCAGAAGTGATCCCACTGACTACGGAAGTAATCATAATGTTGAAGATGGAAGTGCAGCTGCTGACAATGGTGCTAATTTTGGAACTAATAATGTTGATATCTTTGAAGCCAGTAACAGTACGATGGTGGATCATGATCGTAGTACACATCGAGAAGCTGCCTTGACTAAATTTCGCCTAAAAAGAAAAAACAGATGCTTTGAGAAGAAGGTAAGCTCTCTCTCTCTCTTTCGTACTCTTCCTTTTTCTTACTCTCTCTCACTCACTCACTCTTTCTTTCACTCACTCTCTCTCTCAGTCACTTTTCTTTCTTATATATATCAAGCTTCTTGATCGTCGTACTTTATTTATACCTTTCACAAAGCAAATGGTTGCACCAGTTTACAACTTTAACAGGTGGAAAATATAGTACCTTTGTTTTCCAGTACACCTGAAGCCCGATAATCATGTTCCACAGGTCAGATACTACAGCAGGAAGAAATTAGCAGAGCAACGGCCACGCCTGAAAGGACAGTTTGTGCGTCAAACAGTTTCTGAGACGAAGACAAAAGGGGCAATTTCAGACGAATCCTAAAATTAATCGGAAACATATCTAGCTTAAAAATCGTCTTCTGCAACTTGCCTGCATGCATTTTGGCTCCTGGCTGTTGAAACGTTTCAGCTTCTTAAGGAGGTGTAATATGGTGTAACTCTATTGTGCAATTCATTGGTCATTTATAAAATTAATTTAGTGATTTTCTCACATTGTAATGATCGGTCACATCACCATTTTGCAGCTTAGTTTCTCCACTGACAACCCTTTGCAAGAAGCCATAGATTTTCAAGGCTGCAAGCTGATATAATCGGCTGATGAAGAAGACACCAGTCTGGTTAGAGGCTTAAAGCTTGTAGACTGTTTCTATTGTTCCTGTCACGTCCAATCTGCAAGCGAAGGGTTTCTTTCTTCGTTGTTCTTGGGGAAGGGCCTTTGTGTTGAAATTTACTTTTGTAGTTTTAGCGGCGTCCAGATTTTTGTGTTCATATGTTTTTGAACTAGGGTTCCTCATCGCAGATTCAGGATTTTTTGGCATGTACGTGTTTCATATTTCATGCACACAAACACGCACACTCTTGTATGCACCTATTTCCTACTATAGAAAACTTTAAGCTTAGATTGTGTCTTTTTCTTTATTCTTTAAACTTTCTATTGTGTTCAGCATATTTTTCTGGACAGAAACTATGCCCTGGATAATGTTCTTGGTTAGTGTCTTTTTTCACTCGAGAAGTCTCTATATTGTGAGGCTTTGGTTTTTTGCATATCAAACATGCTACAAGCCTTGTCTTACTAAATAATGCCTCACGGAGTTCATGATATCAGCTGCATCATGGTTTAGCCGTTGAATTGAAAAGTTGTGTGAGTGAAACGCCCCAACAAAATTGGTTTTCCTTTTCTAAAAAATGGTATTTTTGTCATTCCAACCCTTACTTTTTTTTAAGTATCTTTGTCACTTCACTGGAAACACTTTTCACCTTTTCTACTGCATCTTCCATTCAATGCTTGATCATTAAGGGCCCGTTTGATGACATACCGTAGCGGAGGAAAAAAATTTTAAATTTTTTTTCCTCCATCAAACACATAATTTTTTTTTTTACCGTTAAAAGTGAAAACGAAAAAATATTTTTGGAAAAAAATTTTCAACCAGAGGGTGGAAAAAAAATTTTAGAAATATTTTTTTGAATTTTTTAAAAATATTTTTTTGACTGTTGGGAGGAAGATGGGACGTGGAGGAAGGATAGAAGGGGGGAAGGGAAGGAAGAGGAAGGGAAGAAGGGAGGAGGAAGAAGGGAGCGAGGGAGGAGGAAAAATGGAGCGAGGGAGGAAGAAGGGAAGGAGGGAGGCGGAAAAGGGAGGAAGGGAAAGGAGGCGGAGGAAGAAGAAGAGGGAGGAGGAAGAAGGGAAGAGAGGGTCACAGTGGAGCAGTTAGCACTCATCGGCCACAGTAGAGCAGTTTGCAGTCAATGCTGCTGTTCGGAAGCTATGGACCAGCAAGGAGTGGAGGCAGAGGATCCATGCCTACTCTGCTTTCTTCCATAACCTTACCCGCGAAAGCGTTCTCTCGGCCGCGTCGAAGACGCTTGTCATTGCTGCAGGCATAGGGAGGAGGCGGCAGCCCAGCAGGTCCTTGCCCTGAAGGAGATTGGGGTTGCCGATTCCATCGGTGTAGGGAAGAAACCAAGCAGATTGCTCGTTCTCTCGGGCAATCCGTTCCGTTGGCTGTCTTTCGAAAAAGGAACCTTCAATCTCATTTTCGCCGGATAGGGCGGGATTAATTCAAGCCCGAAGGATGCTGCGGTCCTTCCCTTCCTCCTCCTCCCTCCTTCCCTTCTTCCTCCTCCCTCCTTCCCTTTCTTCCTCCTCCTCCTCCTTCCTCTTCCTCCTCCTCCCTCCTTCCCTTCCATTCCCTTCTTCCTCCTCCTCCTCCTTCCTCCTCCTCCTCCTCTTCCCTTCTTCCATTTCCACCAAAGGACACAATTTCTTTCCAAAAAAATATTTCAAACTTAACAAACACAAAGCTGGTTTTGGAAATGTAGAATTTTATTTTCTATTCCTTAATTTCAGAAATATATTTCTGAATTTTTTTTTTTCATTTTCATATTTCCAGCCATCAAACGGCCACTAATTGGGCAATATATCTTGGTCAACATCCCTTAAGCACCATGCTAGGTCTGTAGAAAAATTGTTGAAGCTTTACGAAGGCAGGATCACGAATGGGTGGGCATCGGGCCGGCCCGTCCTGGCCTCTCCTTCTTCCCCCTTCCCATCTGCCTCTCCTTCTTCCCCCTATCGCCTATCAGCCTTCCCAGTTCCCCCCTTGCCCAATCGGCCTTCCCCATCCCTGCCTTCGCCCATCCGCCTTCCCAGTTCCCCCTTCCTCACTTTCTTTTAGTCATTTTTCTGGTGTCATTTGGTATTATTCGTGATGCCAAAGTCCACAAAGTCATCCACATTTCAAGTGCAATCCCACTTATTCAAAAAGTTTGGGGCTTAAACTTTTGCTTATTTTGTCCTCAAAAATTTTGCATTTCTGTGAACTGATGCAGTCCATGCAAGACTCTATCCATGCTAGAATGGATGACTTTGCGCAAACTATGGTAAGCACTCATCAAAGTCATGCATGTGCATGAAATTTCTGTGCCGGACGTGAATTTTATGGTGATAAGCATTATGGTGAAGTTGTATTTGAAGACTAGGTGAGGGAAAAGAAAAACCTTCAGCCAACATAGTATTACAGGGACTGAGAATACTGCATTTAGCCCTTCAAATGAGTACATTTACACTGCATTAACATGAACCAGTGACCTCTAGTTTCACTATTTCTGTCCTTAAGGAAGCTCTATCTTGACTTAGCTGTTTAACCACAGCCAAAAATATCGTGATATTTTCAAAATATCACAATATTAACGAGAAAAATGATATTGAAAAAAAACATGAAAAATATATTTTATCAGATTCTTATAGCATTTCTTTTTTGTCCTTTTCTTATTCTTCCGTTTTTCTTTTCTTTAACGTTAGTGGCATCATGGATTCACCTTTAACTTGAATTGAATTAATTTATTATCATTCTTACAATCGTCATTATTTTTATTATTTTAATTCCTTTTTATTATTTTCTCATTTTTTTATAATTTTTAGGATTTTTTCATTTTTCAAAAATTTGCCAACATTTTCCTTAAACTTCCTTGAGAAAAGCAACTTTGCCTAAAAAGACCTGAGAAAAACCTTGCTGCTACAAACCTAAGAACGATATTTGTGGGTATGGTTTTAGCCCTTAAATTACTTTAATCAAGTAGTCTGATTTGGATTTGGCAATTTTCAATTATTCTATAACCACATGCCCCAAGGAAATGTAACCTGGCCAGGCAAGGGGAAGGGGAAGGGGGAACTGGGAAGGCCGATGGGAGAAGGGGGAAGAAGGAGAGGCAGAGGGGAGGGGGGAAGAAAGAGAGGCAGATGGGAGGGGGGAAAGGGGGAAGAAGGAGGATGGGGAATGGGAGGAGGAGGACAAAGAGGAAAGGAGGAGGAGGGACGGGCGGAGGAGGAGGACAGACGGAGGAGGGATGGACGGGCGGAGTGTAATTTTTTTTTTTAAATATTTTTTTAATCGGGGCAAATCCGGCCAGGCCCGGTGCCCAAGCCTAATCACGATATTGGCAAGTCTCTCCCTTCATTCAACTCTCTTTCTCTTGCTCCTGTTAGGGTTGAGGGTAAGGCCATTGCTAAGGCAATTGGCAGATTGATGTGCTTTCGATTGTAAAGAGTAAGATGTAACTGAGTTACGAACATATCTATTTGGCAGCATGTATATATAGTAGCTACAGTCCTACAGAGAGCAATATGTGATGAGCAATTTTTGAAATGTGAAGCGGTAATATTTAATAAGTAACTTCTGTTTGCCTCTTTTTTTCTGGAAATTGGTCCGACATGGCATAATGCACAGAGCAAGACACGTTAAAGCGCACGTAAGAAAACCAAGGAAACGAACAAAGTGTGATCTAAAAAACGTATACCATCCTGCAATTTAATGTACCACCCGAAGAATACTGATTCATAATAAAGCGATGATTTTAATAGTGAACCTTTTAACATTAGAGTGAGGAACTTCAGTTTTTTGTGTGAGAAAAGAGCAAGCTTTCAGGTTCAATATGATGAAGACAATGGTGCCCAAGTTATGAACTGGCAATACATTAACTCATGTTGTTCAGGGCACAACTTCCATTTCCTACATTGTGTCAAGAACTGACAAATGGGAAATCAGAAATTGAGCTTGCAGCTGAAATCAAAGAATTGAAAGATTATATGAAGACAGAAAGCACTGCAAATCTGGTCGAGCTGAAAAAAAGAATGCAACAGAAAATAATGAGGAAATTAAGGGATTTTCCCCAACCCCTGTAACTCGAGTTCAAGTTCTTCTGGTTGTGTAGCACAAACTGTACACTTCCACATGTTTGCAGCACTTGTTCAAGTTATTTGCAAACATGAGAAAGCTTCTCGTGTCTCAGAGTCTCTCTTGAGAAAATAAAAATACAGTACCGTATGAAAGTCAGCAACTGGTCCAAACCTGCTACCAAATTTCAGAAGGCAGAAAGATGTTCCCAGATGCTTAACTTTCCCAAAGTTGGCAGTCCAGCTCTAAGCCATGAGAAGACATTAGACCATATCATGTGACCCACACTTCCAGTCTTTCAATTTCTTAAGTTAGCGGACGAACGACCAAGAGAAGCATAACCTAAGAAACTCAGTATCCTGGAAGCCACCGTTAACTCAATTCACAAGGCAGAAATACGTTCGCAGGTGCTTGACTTTCCCAAAGTTGGCAACCCAGCTCTAAGCCTTGAGAAGACAGTGGACCATATCATGTGACCCACACTTCCAGGCCTTCAATTTCTCAAGCTAGCGAATGAATAACCAAGAAAAGCATAACCTAAGAAATTCAATACCCAGGAATGGCCGATTACTGGGAAGCTTGGGTGGAAAGAAAACCTGTGGAGTCAAGTGTAGACCACTTGACAGGCTAAGAAAGAAGACTTTCTATTGGAATGGAAACCCGAATCATGGACTTGTAGTCCACCGTTAAGTCAAGCATGACGTCCAGGAGTCCCCTCGTTCATCCCCTTTAAGCTTTTCGCCAACCATATAGCTGTCTCTCTGGGGGAAACCTTGTCCTTCCCAAATGGTCTTAGGACGACCGCAAGCTCATCAAGACGCTTCTGCTGTAGCAGGTCTGCAGAGAGCTCCAGGAGGCCTTCAAGTGCATCTGCTCTCTGTCTGTATGAATTGACATCCAATGGTTCCCTCTCCGGATTCTCGTCCTTGTCTAGAATCTCATCTTTGTTTCCCGCGTCGTGAGCCAGACTTGGTTTCACAGCTTTGGCTTGCGTGTCCTCACTCACCACATTAATTAGTTTGCCTACGTCCATAATCTGATCCACTGGTGCTAACGTTTGTTGCTCATTTCCTACTCGAAAACTGCTGTGCCTTGTCACATGTACGACATCATCAACGGCTGGACCAGGATGTGTTAATGGCTTCTCAGGCATATTACTTTCATTCTCAGAATGTAGGAATGTTGTTGTAGTTGGCATGGAGCAAGAAGCCATATCGGGGAGAGAGGAGCGAAGTTCTGTTACAGTGAATTTGTCATCCCCAGTCGGTAGATTAAGATTACCAGATGCAGACTCTGCTTTTTTGCCTTGTTCACTAAGTTTGGTTGCAGAGGGTTCCATTCCAGGAGAAGTGTTAGGCTGTTCAACAGTAGGGGTAAAGAAAGGCTTCACTTCATTATTGATGCTGACACCATCTTGCAGGCCTCCATTTTTTCGTGGTTCGCTGGTTCTTGTCGAAAAAGACTTATCCATGTGCGCGGTTCTGTCTACTGATTGAGGCCCGGGAACTACTGTCGATGAGGTAGAATAGGCAGAAGGATCTGGTTCAGGAATTTTGCTTCGAAAGTGAACTTCATAATCAGGAACAGGAGGCATACAGCATGGGTTGCTCCAGTCACTTTTTGAGCCAAGCTCCAAATCTTGCATCACTGGCTGAGAAGTTAATTTCAAACAACTATTAAGAGTTTGTACTTCAAGACACGGGACCGTAGGAGAACTTTCTTTTAAAAGGTGATCGCTGTAACTTGACATCTTCTGTACTTGTCGTTGCTCCTTTCCTCTGGCAATGCTTGAAACCACGGCAGAAAATGCAAAATCCTGCTCGCTCCCACATGACGATTTGGAACTTAGGCCATCTATTCGTGTATCTCTGCTAGATTTCCTTGAAGCTTTCTCAACGTCTTGGTCGATCTCACCTATTGGTTGCTCCACCACCTCTACACCAGCTTCGGAATCTTTCATTTGTACAGGAAATGGTTTTTTTGCCGACCTCGGAAACAGATGCTGTTGACTTGGCTTCCCAAAAAGTGCATCTTCTGTAACATGCTTTGAGGGTTCAGACCATCGCACTCCTCCAACTCTTCCTTTACTGCTAGATTTCAGTAAAGCTCTCTCAATGTCTTGGTCAATCTCACCTATTGGTTGTTCCACCACCTCTACACGAACTTCGGCATCTTTTGTCTGTACAGAAAATGGTTTTTTTGCCAACCTGGGAAACGGATGCTGTTGACTTGGGTTTCCAGAAAGTGCGTCTTCCGTAACATGCTTTGAGGGTTCAGACAATCGCAATCCTTCAACTCTTGCTTTACTGCTAGATTTCAGTGGAGCTCTCGTAACGCCTTGGTCAATCTCAGTTATTGGTTGCTCCACCACCTCTACACCAACTTCGGCATCTTTCATCTGTACAGGAAATGGTTTTTCTGCCAACCTGGGAAACGGATGATGTTGACTTGGGTTTCCAGAAAGTCCGTCTTCCGTAACATGCTTTGAGGGTTCAGACAATCGCAATCCTTCAACTCTTGCTTTACTGCTAGATTTCAGTGGACCTCTCTTAACGCCTTGGTCAATCTCACTTATTGGTTGCTCCACCACCTCTACACCAATTTCGGCATCTTTCATCTGTACAGGAAATGGTTTTTCTGCCAACCTGGGAAACGGATGCTGTTGACTTGGGTTTCCAGAAAGTGCATCTTCCCTGACATGCTTTGAGGGTTCAGACAATTGCACTCCTTCAACTCTTGTTTTACTGCTAGATTTCAGTGGAGCTCTCTCAACGTCTTGGTCAATCTCACCTCTTGGTTGCCCCACCACCTCTACACCAACTTCGGCATCTTTCAACTGTGCAGGAAATTGTTTTTTTGCTAAGCTGGGAAACGGATGCTGTTGACTTGGGTTTCCAGAAAGTGCATCTTCCGTGACATGCATTAAGGGTTCAGACAATCGCACTCCTACTGTTGCTTTACTGCTATATTTCACTGGAGTTCTCTCAATGTTTTGGTCAATCTCACCTATTGGTTGCTCCACCACCTCTACACCAACTTCGGCATCTTTCATCTGTGCAGGAAATGGTTTTTTTGCCAACCTGGGAAACGGATGCTGCTGACTTGGCTTTCCAGAAAATGCATCTTCCGTAACATGCTTTGAGGGATCAGACAATCGCGCTCCTTCAACTCTTGCTTTACTCCTAGGCGATTCATCCAATGCAGGCAACTGTGAAGAGGAAACCAAAAAACAATAATGATGGGATGATGAGACTTCCCCATTGAAGGTTAGCATGCTAGCCTAACAGCGGCACATTTTTCCAAGAGACACAAATAAAAGTCAAAGTTAAACAAGTCAAAATAAGAAAAACTTATCCTCTCACCGCATGCTTCAATGAGTGCACCGTTGGTGTCTTTTTAGCTGGATCAGCATTAGCTTTGGATGCAGCAACAGCCTTGTCATTACTATGCATTGGTGAGCAAGGCATTGAAGCAGAAGTCTTGGAAGCAGTAGATAGTGCATCATTATCCTTTTGGTTTGATACACCACTGCTCTTGGGACGACTGCTTCTAACAGGTGAGCTATTTTCCCTAGCCCTGGCCTGCTCTTTCAAAGCAACCAATATGGTCTTCACATTTTTTGTTGGCTTTTCATCAGCTTTCGTTTTGTTATCATCACAAGGAGAATTGGCTGCGGATTGCCTTTCTTCTGTAGTTCTGACGCTTTGGGCAGAACTTTCTTTCGACGAGCGAGATGACCTGACTGGTGATTTAGTGCAGCTGCTAGCAGAGTCCATTAGGTCATCAATTACATCTCTTGCTGTCCCATTAGCCTTGTGGCTATCAAGCCCAAGACAGTGATTGATCTTGGAACGACTGCTTCTAAGAGGTGAGCTGCTCTCCCTAGACTTGGCTTCCTCTTTTAAAGCAACTAATATGCTCTTTACAGTTGGTGGTTTTACATCAAGTTTACGTTTGTGACCATCATGACAAGCACTGGTCACATGGGGCTTTTCTTCTGTACACTTGATGCTTGAAACAGATTTATCATTTGATAAATGAGATGTTTCCTCTGGTGAATGAGTGCAGCTGTTAGCACAGTCCACCAAATCACTATTTGAGCTTCTTGTTGTTTCATTAGCCTTCTGGACATCAAGCCCGAGACAGTTACTGCCTTTTCCACTAGAGAGTACACTCTCCCTGTCACTGCTACATTTGCTACTATTTTCACTTCCTGCCATGCTGTGATTGTGATGGATACTGCGCAGCTTCTCAGGTGCAGCGGATGCTATAGTATCCATGGATGCACGACATTGATCAACATATGGTTGCAAAAAAGGATGCCTCAAAATTTCCGATGCCTGTCAAATTAATTGCCTATTACAAAAATAAAAGAAAATGAATATGGCTTCGGTGAAACACTCGGAGGCTAGAACTTACACTTGGTCGATGCTCTGGATTTTTTCTCAGCATACTCTTGATAAGTGTTTTCCTGCATTTTATAACACAGTAATTCTTCTCATCTGTGCTCTATATAACAAAATCCAGGCAATACAAACAAGCAAGGTGGTGGCTATTGAGCAATACATAAGGAGAAAAAAAAAAAGGTAGTCTTGTTATGTTTTTTCAGCCATACAAGATGCAGTAGGATAAAGAAAAACCCGTCAAGGGATGTTTCAAAGCACTTTTTTCTATCATTCTTGAAAGATAAAATGTGAAAACTAAGGAAAGAACATGAAAAAGAGGTATCGCTGTGGACAAAAGTATAATTTGTTTTTTTTTGGCACGAAGACAACTGACAAGAAACTGGCCTAGTTACATTTCCTTGGGGCATGTGGTTCATAGAATAATTGAAAATTGCCAATCCAAATCAGACTATTTGATTAAAGTAATTTAAGGGCTAAAACCATAGCCACAAATATCGTTCTTAGGTTTGAGCGGCAAGGTTTTTCTCATGTCTTTTTCGGCAAAGTTGCTTTTCTCGAGAAAGTTTCAGGAAAATCTTGGCAAATTTTTGAAAAATGAAAAAATCCTAAAAATTATAAAAAAATGAGAAAATAATAAGAGGGAATTAAAATAATAAAAATAATGACGATTGTAAGAATGATAATAAATAATTCAATTCAAGTTAAAGCTGAATCCATTATGTCACTAACGTTAAAGAAAAGAAAAACGGAAGAATAAGAAAAGGACAGAAAAGAAATGCTATAAGAATCTGATAAAATATATTTTTCATGTTTTTTTTCAAAAAGATGCACTTTTATCATTTTTCTCGTTAATATTGTGATATTTCGAAAATATCACGATATTTTTGGCTGTGGTTAAACATCTAAGTCAAGATAGAGCTTCCTTAAGGACAGAAATAGCGAAACTAGAGGTCATTGGTTCATGTTAATGCAGTGTAAATGTACTCATTTGAAGGGCTAAATGCAGTATTGTCAATCCCTTTTAATGTAATACTATGTTGGCTGAAGGTTTTTCTTTTCTCTCACCTAGTCTGCAAATACAACTTCAATATAATGCTTAGCACCATAAAATTCACGTCCGGCACAGAAATTTCATGCACATACAGAAAAGGCACATGCATGACTTTGATGAGTGCTTACCAGAGTTTGTGCAAAGTCATCCATTCACTGCATCAGTCCACAGAAATGCAAAATTTTTGAGGACAAAATAAGCAAAAGCTTAAGCCCCAAACTTTTTGAATAAGTGGGATTGCACTTGAAATGTGGATAACTTTGTGGACTTTGGCAACACCAATAATACCAAATGACACCAGAATGGGAACATGATTTCACGTCAACACATCAAGTAAGAAAGGCCTCTTTCAAACTATTTGTGTTTTCAGGTTGTGTTTGAAGCTAATGACTAAAACCAGGTACTCTAATCCTGGGAATCAAAGAGGACAGCAAAAAACATAAGGCTCTAAATACTTACAAAGAAGAAGAATAACATGGCGGCAGTGGACCAATTGAGGAACGATTTATTTTGCTAATAAGCCCAGCCATATCCTAAACATGAATAGGAACACAATTAGAGACATATACGAAAAAAATATCAAATGGAATAAGAAGCTAGATCACCACTATTGAAACTTGAAGTTTCTCTAAGAGACGGTTATCGTTCACCGAGAAATACTGCACTATGTTTCACCAAGGAATAGTGAACACAATGTGCAGATCTTCTTACATGCCCAGCATTTGAGGAAAATTTTGAAGTGTATTTTGCAGTCAAGTTGTGTATTCACATGCCTGAAGCAGGCTATTCTTTGTTAAACCCAACACAATTTCAAGAACATTTTCTTGATAGCTTATTTCATTTTCAGCCTACTTCATTTGAAGTTAATTTCTCCAGGAAAGAAAACTATTGAGGTATCCTAGAAATATATCATATTTATTGTTATTTTCCGTTGCACAGGTATATGATAGAAAGACTTACAAAAGCTTTAAATGCTGGACGACGTGCAGCAATCTCATACATACAGCAGCCTGTGAGACGACATCAAATCCAATTTCAAATAAAAAATAAGCTCATAACCATGGAATACACATACATACACATGCACATGGAGAGAGAGAGAGCACCTAGAGACCAAATATCAGATTTAAAACCATATGGAATGTCTGCCAAAAGCTCTGGACACATGTAATTAGGAGTGCCCACTACCTGCAGAAATCATTAGAGGAAAAAAAGAAAAAAGGTGTCGTCAGCTACCACGTTTCCTTCCATTTATTACCAACTTGAAACAAAAGAATTAACTAGCAAAGTGGTAAATGTTTCTTAAAGGTACAAAGCCAGGATTAATATTACATTAGAGAATCAATATCACAAGTGCCACAGAGCAAAAACCAATAATAAAGTATTGTCTTTAAAGAGTCATATTAGCACATGTCAAATAGGTCAAACCACCAGAGAATCAAAGATCAACTGGAGAACCGGAATTGCATAATTTTATCATAGCAAATGCTAGGACATCATACACAGGCAAAATTTTGTAGACTCAAAAGGCTCAGAGACCAAGCAACTAAGAAGGAAAAAATAAGTTAATGCATATGAAGGGATGTCCTACTCATCAAAAAAAGATGTACCTATGCATCTTTATCACGGACAATAGCACACATAAAAGATACAACTTCCAAATCTGATGAACAATAATTTCAAGGTGATGCCTGTATCTGTGACATCTTTCAATGCTTGTTACTTGACTTATGTGCAGGCATATATTTACCTCTAATACCTCTAACGTATTTACATAAGTTCGTATACACAAAAATCTGAAATAGAGTATACAAAGGAACAAATTGAAGGGTACTGTCCCACTGATTCAGTGAAAGAAAAAACAATGAACAGAAGAAAGATACGTATTAACAGTGCTGAATTGAGGTAAACTAAACAACAAAATCAAGAGCAAATGACATACAGAAGATGCCAAATCGTCTGCCTTTAAAGTTTTAGCAAGTCCAAAGTCACCTGCACATGGGAAGAAGGTAAGATAAAGAATACCCAATTCCACCGACAACTTAGAATTGCAGATATGTGAAAGCAACCTTTGTCATTGTTGCAGAAGCACTTACCAAGACGAACATCATGTTCCTTAGTGAGGAATATATTGGAGCACTACAAAGCAATGTTAAAAGGAATCAGCTTTATACTTTCAATGCATAAATAAGTGAATAAATTAGTAATGCAGCTTCTAAAGAAAGGCTCATGCAAGTAGCAGCTCAGGTATACGATATAGAAACAAATGTAGATATAAAATTCTTATAGTCCATGTCATTAGAACATTCACTTTCCTTATTTATCCTAGGCGTATGTGAGCTTCCACTGAGACTGGCAATCAGCACCATGAGCTGTGCCAGACTATCAAAATTTTAGAACATCAAAAGTTCAAACATTTTGAAACACAAATTGAAAGTGGTGAACTAATCTTTTTTATCTCATTCACTTATATGTCATTCACATGGGTCACATAACCGTAAAGAGCGCAACATAAAAGCACTTTTCTCCTTTCATATAGGAGTGTAGGACTAACTTTGAAAATGCATACCTTGTAACATTTGGGTACATCATTGTTGGTAATGATGATGATGGTTTTCAAACTGCAATCAATCAAGGTGGATGCATATCATATAAGGCACCATATAACTTGAGAGTATGTTTCCAAGTGAGTGGGGCATGCAAATGTATCCGAGAGAAATTTGCTTTGATGTATTCTTGCCAAATTTGTTCTGTACATCTTCATACTTAAATTGATTCCAAAGCCAAACGTTTTAAATAAATAAAAAAAAGCACATAAAAGCTTTTAGTCAGTTTCCTTTAATTAATACGAAAAAAAGAATATATGAAAGCTTTTAGTTAGTTTGCTTAAAATGTGTTCATAATTATTTAAGGGTGGAACATGCTTGTATTTATGCCAGGCGACCCCACAATATAGCCAATTTTTAGGAATAAGAAAGTCAAAAGCAACTTCCTGGAGATATTGACAGTTGGAAGTTATTTGAACAAATGAAAGATTGTGTTCCAATCCCAATAAGTTTGTGTATCCTCACATGATTTCCCCAAGATATTTCTGAAGTTCGAAACACAGTTTAGACTCTAGAGCAGTTTCAATTCCTTCCATTTCTGGTTATGCCGACACAAAGCTTTCCTATTAAAACCTTCTGATGCTACTTAAAAAATGAGGTGACACTATCACATCAAGAGGCAATGTGATCAGATTCATGTGAGTACTCAAGTTGCAAAACAAGAAGAAGCACTCTAGCAGAAATCAAATTTTAGGAATCTAATTAGCAGAAACCAACCTTGAGATCCCTATGCAGGACAAAATTCGAATGTAGGTACTCCACCGCCAATAAGAGTTGCGTAAACCATTTGCACAGTTTCTGGCCAGTGTTGACAAAACACTTAGCATGACAAATTGAGGATGGAAACTAGGAAGCGATAAATGCAAGAACCAAGCATAAAACAATTAAACACCAATCTGATCAACATTGATATCTCTGGCTAAATCAAGAAGGGTATACCTCCTCTGGGAATAATTCACCATTTGATTTCTTCATTAACTCCGCCCTAAAAACAATCAAATAATAATGCTAAGAACGATTTCTCATGAAGTAGCATTTCAGTGCTATGAGTATTGCAACAATTTCTGGTGAGAAGTGGCACTTACATGTCTCCACCTTCACAATAGCCTGTGATAATGCACACGTAGCAACCCTATGTCACATATAAGCTCACATAAGTTATTCGTAAAGAGTTCAATTGATGTACAAGAAAAGGACAAAAAATTATAAGCAGTACCACTATGTCGACCTAAAAATTAATATGTTTCCAAAAGCCAAAACGATGAACTTTTCCATTGATTGCAGGAGAAGGATACCGATATAAGTCACTATCTTGAACTGTTTGCAGAAGGAAATCAGTGCCAACCACTGAAATGCCGTCACTACTACTATATATAGCTTATCCTCAAACTGGTAATAGACAAGATGAAACCAATTGATCAGTTTATGCCGGAAAAATCAGCACTCTGTAGTTTTTTTTTGCTATAATTAGGGTAACTACAGTAACACTTGAACCTGAAGTTAATGAGCCGGACACTTCGGGCTTGGCTCCAAGCAGAGCAGCCACCCGTATTGCATAGTCTACCAACTACAGGTCAGGTAAGTTGATTTCGCTATTGCTCAAAGTTATCACTTTATAGCCCCAGGGTCCATGTGAGCATAAAAGATCAACGAACTGACAAACCATCTATGAAGCGAGACGCACATAAGAAGAAGAATCTATTCATTAAGCTATGAGCCGCCTGGAGTTCAAAATGTATTTATACCTTCTCCACCCATGCCTCCTTGAATTCCACAATGTAAGGATGCTGAATCCGTGCAATAAGTGCCATCTGCAGCAAGTAAATGGCAACCATGCGCGACGTTGAAATCAAGGACAACGATCAACCAAAATAGCCACCAGTACCTAATAATATGATGCCTTACCTCCTGGTGAGCGGATCTCCTGCAACGTTCAGTTTGTCGTGCCAGTCGTATCTTTTTAAGAACATACCTGAATTTTAAAGGTAGAAGCACCGGTTAGAGTAAAGACGAAAATTATAATCCAAGACAGAAAAAAATAAAATAGAAAACGGAGCACTTACTTCTGCTTCTCTGCCTTGTGATTTACAAGGATTGCTGCACCAAATGCTCCCCTGCCTATCCGTTCCATTACCTCATACTGATCCATTCGTGATTCCATAATGCCCGCAAGCCAGCAAACCCAAAAATCAGATAAAAGACGATTCCCTACCGAGATTATGACTGGACTTCTTCAAGTTGTCGTTGAGAAAGCAGGATTTCCATAGGAAATACTTGAAGCTACACGTTGTATGAGAATGCTGGATCTTCAATATGATTACACCACTTACTAACCGAAACGTTTGCCGAAAAACGGAGTAATTAAACGAAATCTTGACGCAAGCACTAACAACAATAAAATACGCCAGAGCCACCCCACTCCGCACTGTGGGAAAAATAATTCCTCCCCTCTCGCCGAGACTCACTGGATTCACAAAAACGACCTAAATAATCAATTCCTTGATGGGAAAACCTCAATTTAATCTTTCAAAAACTCTCAAGAGTTCGTCATTGTCATCGTCAAAGTTCAAATTCCCGGGACGACCTGGTCTCCTGAATCCTTACAACAGAAAACCAAAAAAAAAAAAAAACTCAGACGGCGAGCTCCTCGCCTACAACCACAAGCTCCCTCAAAATCTCCGGAACTCTTCAAAATTCCTTCCAGAAACTCAATCGTTGACAGTAGGAGCCAGTCAATTCATGACACAAACGCAAACTTGTCGCCGCAAAAACACAGAGACTAGTCAACAACAGCTTGAATCGACGAATTCCCTCTAGAAAAGCAATCTCGTTTCCTCAGAAACACGAAGAAGGAAAGCGATTTAATTTCCTTCGCATTCCTCCGATCCTTTCCTTTTCTAAGAGCGACGGTCGAGCCCCTCCTCTATCCTTCTCGCTGAAAGACAATTTTTCCTCTCTTCCTTGAGATCCTACCGAGCGACGGCGCGAGAGAAGCAGAACGTTCTGCCTTCCCTTTTGCTTAGCCACTGAGACTCAAGAGGATGGCTGCTTCAGAGAAGGAAAGGCAGATCCTTACCAGATCCTTACCTCTCATTAAGAGAGAGAGAGAGAGATATTGACGTCATTGGCTCGTGCACTTTAATGGCGTCCTCTAATGGACCAAGCCGTGCCACGCACGCCGACACTTCCAGCTGGTCTTGCTCTCTCTCTCTCTCTCGTTACCTTCGTCTTCATTGGCATCGTGACTCGTTTTATCGCACGCACACTCCAGAGCACAAGCACGTTTAATTCGGGTCCCCTGTTTTCCCAGAAAAACGACATCAGCCCTTCCAACGTCAACGGTTCCGATATAATCGGATATTGACCCGAGTCCGAACCCCAATTAAGCGGCTTCAAGAGGAAACTGGGATCGGGTTCAAAGAAATACTGGGGCTTCTCCGGATCCAACTTGTTGAATCCTTATTCGGGTCAGGACTGTGCCGTCCTTTTCTTCCAGGTCCACGTCATCATGGACCTTCCCACTCGTTGAAAAATGAAAAGAGGTAAAATGGGCGACGTGGACCTCTGGAGCAGGAATAAAGCGGTTCCGATTTGGTACAATATGGTTTCGAAGGATATATAAATATGAACTGTTCTAATAGTATCTCATTTTTTAACAAAAACCCATTTTGTAATCTATTTCATTTATTACATCATTAGAACAAAAGCAAATATATATTGCACCACAATTTTGAATAAAAAAAGAAAATAAAAAAATAGCAGATCTGTTCACTCTATCAATAGCCGATCTTGATCTGCTCTATTCATTTCCCCGAATGATGTATTTAAAACTCCAAGGATGAATAAAAAGAACCACCTGTTGATTCTACCTCATATATATATATATATATATATATATTAAAAAATATTTTTTTTTGAAGGATCATAAAGCAATGGGCCATTATCTCTACACCCCTACCGACAAATTCCTCATTGACAAAGGTTGGAACACCATTTTCAGATGCCACTTTATATCGCCAAACAGTTGGGGCCCTTCAATATCTCACCATCACTAGGCCAGATCTTTCTTTCGCAGTCAATAAAGTGTGTCAATTCATGCACACACCTACGATTGAAAATTGGAATGCTGTAAAACGCATATTACGCTATATTAAAGCCACCATCCATCATGGCCTTCTCATCCACCAGAACTCATCAACTCAGCTTCATGCTTACTCTGATGCAGACTGGGCTGGCTGCCCAGACGACCGCAAATCCACAGGAGCCTATGCTATCTTCCTTGATCGCAATTTGATCTCTTGGAGTTCGAAGAAACAACCCACTGTCGCCCGTTCTTCTACTGAAGCTGAGTATCGGGCAGTCGCCAGTACTGCTGCAGAAGTCCTTTGGCTTAAATACTTGTTACAAGATATGGGCATCTCTTCTTCTGAACCACCAACCCTTTGGTGCGACAACATTAGTACCACCTATATGACGGCGAATCCGGTACTTCATCAGAAAAGTAAACATATTGAACTGGATGTACACTTCGTTCGAGATCTTGTTGCACGCAAACAACTCTCTGTCAAACACATTCATGCCTCTCATCAATTGGCGGATCCTCTGACCAAAGCCCTCCCCACTGATCCTTTTGTTCAAGGGCGGTTCAAACTCAACGTTCGTACAGGACCATTGAGTTTGAGGGGGGATGTTAGCATGACAGAGCAAACGGACGTGCAATCTGAAGGAGAAAATCATGTTGATGAAAACGAAAAGGAAATTATGGAAAGAAGAAATCAACGATCCCTTGATTACAGCAATAAGAAAAGGAAAACTGCCAAACCAACAAAGGAAATGCAATCGCAGTGCATGAATCAATCAATCTGTAGTCAAAAGGAAAGATATCTTTCCAAGAATAACTTGGTGTAAATAACCTATATATATTAGTGAAACCTCACCCAACAAGAATGGGGTGAGAGAGCATTGTCGTGGATGTAGGAGAACGATACTCCGAACCACGTTAAAATTCTGAGTGATTTCATTGTCTTTGCTTGTTTTCTAATAGAAGAGGTTACAGTATCCTCTTTGTGAGGGGTCACACACACTTCAAATCTTCAAGTTGCACACAGTGGTGTACCTACATATAGGCAAGTGCGGGCAGTTGCCCACACCAGCCTCACAGAAAATCTTTACTTTCATATTGGTGCTCTAAAGATGTTGTTTATTTATATATAGTGGTGCCCATTAAGATTTGAGGGTTGTTTTTTTAATTAGCGCCCTTCAGTCTAAAATTCTTAGCTCGGCCATTGGCTTGAAGACGTCAAAAGTTTGAAGAGCATGCATCTGTTTAATCCCAACTTGCCAATTAAAAAGAAAAGCCTTTTACTTTTACGCTTTCTTTTTCATAAAGTTATTATCCAAACTTTAAGGCTTTAATTGTATCTGATTGAGCCAAATGCCTCAGATGCAAGAATTAACTTTCAAAAGAGCTTTGTTCTAAAAACACCATATTCTTATTTCAAAAGACCATAAAATTTTTCTTCTAAAATGTGGTCTCCTTGCATAAATTTTCTGGTTCTACCTGTGTACATCACAATGAAAAGGTTTTATTTGATCGTGACAAGTCCCATCCATAAGTTTTAAAATCATCACGGGATAAAACAGAAAGTGAAAGCTAGGAGAGAGAGAGAGAGAGAGAGAGGCGCATTAAGGTTTTGTGGGGGTAAAGGGAGCAGGCCATGATCCACTAGAGGGAGTGGACAAAGGCATCCCCTCCCCTCTCCATAATATCATCAGTGGAGGACAATGAGAACCAGATCAGTGTCCATGTGCCCATTAGTCACTGCAGATTCTAGGGCACCGCCCACGTGCTACCTTCTTTTTTCTTCTCTTTCTATCTGTGTCTCGTGACCGGCTGGTGTTTTATGAAGGAGAACACTAAAATCACCTTCAGTCGAAGCATTCATAGAAGGGTTCAGCTTTTGACTGCTCAAAAGGGCATTTGGTAACAGGAACACTGCAAGTGTTCTTTATGAATCAAATGGACATGATCATGAAATGTCAAATTTATGGAACACTGTGTTACAAAGAAAGCAAGCAGTATGCCTTCTAAGGAACAGGAGGTCACACTGTCTCTTGTTCAGATGGGCAGGCTCTACCATGAAGGAACACCCCTGTCCATTAAGCCTGCATTGCAAACACGAAACAAACCCCTCATAGGGTAATAATATCTTCTTTTCAAATGTGTTATGCACCAAATTCTATTCCAAAATATGTTTGGACTTGTTTGACTGTTCTGTTTGTTTGTTTTTAGACCATTTTCTGAATCATAGTTCTATAGAGTATGATTTGGTTCATAAATGTATTAGTTAGGTAATCAACACGAAATATGAAGCAAAAGTTTCTTCCAACCTGGCTTTGGCTAGGGGTCGAATAGAATGAAGCTACTTTGATTGAGTTGTCCTTGTTAGTTGGTAAAAGGTCAAGTTTCATTAATCATTGAGAGGGGCATGTGACGTAGGGAATATAATACCTCTCCAAACTTTTCTGCAAAAGATGTTTGATAAGACCTACGCACCTTGAAGAACCAATCTCACAAAGTCATGATCTTGTGCGTGAGATGTAAATTCACTCACTTCTTCAAAGCCATGAGGGCACACATTTTTTCCATTATTTAACTGATTAGCTTGGCCTTTTTTGGCAGCAACTGAAAGGGTTTTATTTACCAGATGCTTCAAATATTCATCTGGCTTGAAGTGGGGAAGATGGAAGTTTACAAAGTGACAATCAGGAAATATAGCCTGATCTAGCAAGTTCCAATGTCTTGGTAACTAGATCAGGACAATAGTATCATGTATGTCATGTCTTCTTTTTTTCTCTTTCACTGTTTATATATTCCCCTTTATATGGCACTGTCCAGACTCAGACACAAAGGCACTAGATTTTTGATAAGAATTTCTAACTGGGTTCAAACTACACATGATTGTACCCTTCACAGTACCCAACATTTACTGCTTTCTGACAGTTTGAACTGGAGCCCAGCTTTGTGGGTCCTGCTAGATTTTAGCAAGCTTTCTTCTATGGGGATGGTCTGTATTTGGATCAGTTGTACTACTCTTACATCATACTCAGAGTTTACTGCTAGTGAACAGTTGGGATTTTGTTGGATCTGGACCCACAGTGGGGTTTATTGTGTTTTCAAAATTCTTTTTCTTCTATTTCAATCACATCTGATTGAATCTTTTGTGTCAATATTCAAGGTTTTTCCTGTTGCTTAACAGTTTGTTTTTTTTTTTTTTTTGAAAAAAAAAATTTATGTGGACCCATCAAGGTGGGCCACTGAGCTTTAAATTTTAGGGTTGGTTGAGGAGGATCCTGCCATCTTAACACCTTGAAAATCTAATCAACTGCTACCTTGCACAGCAGATTTTTTAGATGTAGTTGGAGCATTTTGGCAGTATCTTTTGAGTCAATTCATCGTTGCGACACTATGGAGTATCACAAAGCGCTCGCGGCCATGGCGGTGAAGAAGCGGTGAGTGCGGAGAGATAGAGAGAACAGGAAAAAAAAAGCGGCACTCATCCATGTCAAGTAAGCCATGGTGTTGAGGGATTATTTGAGAAGGAAAACAAGATATTATTGTTTCGTGAATCCGTCTGAAAAAAAGCTAGATTGAATTGTTGTTGTCACACAGATTTTCATGGTGTGAATTGAGCTTCTCACCCAAGATCGACGCAACCAAACGTCGCCTCGAAATAGGCCAAGGGCTGGGTTGATCTTCACTCTGATATCAGGGGCGATACTGTTGGATTGCAAATAATTGCATATAAAATGCAATAATGGGCGTATCCCACTTGGTTGTGTCGCCTTAAGAAGTTCAACCAGCATCTTTCCCTTTCTTGGGCATATTCCAAGTGAAAATTATAAATTGGAGTCTCTCTCTCTCTCTTCCCAATAATGCTTAATGAGAATCCTTTTGGAAATCCAGGGACTCGTTTGAAGATAAACGTTGTTCCAGTTCTAATGGTTAAATGGCTGTGATCTGTGCCTTAACTTGCCACTGGTGCCAGTCATGCCGTCTGCATCGGTTATAGGAAGCCGCATTCCTTCTTGGCCCCTGTGCTTGAAGTCTCTGGGGATGCCAAAGTCCAGGAATCTTGGAATTCTCGCTCCCGAGTGATTCTGCAGTTTATCTTTTTTTTTGGTTTATGAGGACTTTACGTGTTGACTTTTCGGAAGCTTTTCTAAAAACTAGTTAGTATATATATATATATATATATATATATATATATATATATTAGCAAATATATATTACATTTGTTTAAAACATAAACATAAATGACAACTAATATGTTGACGTTAGAAAAGTATTTTATAAGATTGTAATCCATCATTAAGCAAATCAAATGATTCAAAGTCAATCAATATGTAGTTTTCATATTTACTCGTTTTACATATTATGTGAACTTTAAATTAATTAGCATATTAGGTGATCAACTGCTTACACCAGTCTGCATAATTTTACATTTGACTTGATTTACATATCCCCTAAAATTTATATATGACCAAATATTAGCTTCTTAACATATAATTTCAAAGACATCTAGCCTCAAAAACTCATAGTTTTAAATAAAATAGCCTCAAAAACTATGATCTAAGTGTTTTTTGTAGAAGACAAACCAGGGCAACGGCGATTCACCTAGTATGAATCTGCACATCTGCTTTATCGTATTTCCTCAAAACGTTCTGGCTTCGAAATTTTGGTAATTACAGTTTGATGGTGAAAAAAAGGATAAGCTGTACAGAATCTACAGATTATATGTGGATGTGGTCTGTGATGAACATACAATGTAGGATTGTTAGGCAGAATGGAGACTCTAGAGTACCGAGTTATAAATTAGTAAACACATTACACCAATGTTGTTCAAAGCACAACTTTCATTTTCTATGTTTTGCAGGAGCTGACAAATGGGGAGTCAGAATGGGGCTTCCAAGATACGTTAAAGAACCGAAAGACAATATGGATATAAAATGGACGGTGTTGTTACCATCACAATGTTCCATGGGCGAGTTAATCGAACAGTAACGAGAAAAAAAAAAACACGTCCCAACATCAATATTCTGTTTTTTTACTATTAAGCTGTACGAGTTGCAAATGGGATGATCTGTGCTGAAAAACACTCAGTCATCACACAGAAAGTCAACTTAAGAAACGTTTGTTGCACAACCTGCAGTTTGAATGGCCTTAATGGGCTAATGATCCAGTAAAGCAGCATTTGTCAGCCAAGGCAGTTGATTCAACAATGGGAAAATGACTAGTTCCAATTCAAATCAAAGAATTGAAAAATGAATATGAACATAGGAACAAATTTACTGTTTGGCTGCATTAAACAGATAAGATAGAGCTGAACTGAAAACAGAAATTGACAAGGGAAAAAATGAAGCAAATTCAACATTTTTAGCCCCAAACTAATGACGTCCAGAACTCCCCTCATTCATTCCCTTTAGGCTCTTTGCCAACCATATTGCTGTTTCCCTTGGCGAAACCTTGTCCTTTCCAAACGGTCTCAGCACCACTGCAAGCTCATCTAAACGCTTTTGTTGTAGCAGATCTGCAGAAAGCTCCAGGAGCCCTTCAAGCGCATCCGCTCTCTGTCTGTACGACTTGATATCCAAGGCCTCCCTTTCTGGAGTCTCATCGTTGTCTACACTGTCATTCTCATTTCCCATCTTCTGAACCAAAGTCGGTTTCAAAGCTTTAGTTTGAGGATCATCCCTCACCACATTAATCAGTTTGCCGACATCCATGTTCTGTGCTCCCATCTCCATAGACTCCAACACTGGCTGCTCACTTCCTACTCGAAAGCTGCTATGCCTTATAACGTGTATGACATCATCAAATGCTGGAGGGAGGTGTGGCAACGGCTTCTTCTGTACCTTGGATTCATTATCCGAATGCAGGCTCTTTGGTGTGGCTGCAACGGAGCAAGAAGTTGTGTCATGGATAGAGGAGCGAAGTTCTGTAACCATGAATTTGTCGTCCCCAGCTGCCATGGAGACAGAACACGACACAGGGTCTGTTTCTATCTCTGGCTCACCAGGTCTGCCTACAGGAAGTTCATCTTCATGGGATGTACCTGGCTGTACAGATGCAGAAAGGGAAGGACACGGACTTGACTCCACTTCATCATCCAGAACAACATTATTTTGACGATCCCCATTTGCATGCGGTTCTTCAACCCGGGTTAAGACAGTTCTGTGCATGTGTGCAGTGCTTTCTATGGACTGATTTTCTGACATGGCAACTGCTATACGTGAGGTAGAACAAGCAGATGAATCAGGTTCAGGAATTCTGCTGTGAACTTGACTTTGACAGTCAGGAATATGAGGTGCATAGCATGAGTTTCTGTACTCCCTCTTCACACAAAGTCCAGTTTCCTGCATTACAGGCTCAGAAGACAACTTCAAACGGGTATCGGGAGCTTGTACTCCAACACTTGGATGTAACGCTAAGATTTCTGTTTGTAAGCTGCAATTTCCATTGCTTGGCTTTTGCTCCACATCTTGCTGCCTATTTCCTCCTATAGTGTCAGAACCCTCCTCTGCAAGTTCAAAATCCTTACTGCTATTGCATGATGATTTTGAAGTTGAAGCATGTGTTTGTGTTCCTTTGCATGACTCATGTGAAGTACTCTTTGCTTCCTGCTTGAGCTCACTTGCCGGTTGCTCCATGCCACCTTCAGAGTGTTTCATCTGCACAGGGACTGATGTTCTTCTTGTGAAACTGGGAATTGCATGGCGTTGTCTTGGCTTTCCAGATAGTCCATCTTCCAAAACAGGCTTCAGGTGGCCAGAGGCTGGCAGTTCTTCAACTTTTGCTTTAGTCTTAGGAGAACCCTCAGGTGTGGGCAACTGTTGAAAGTAGACAAAAAAATGGCAGTAAGAAGAGGGTTCCACGTTGAAATTCATTTGCTGACTTAAAACTAAAGCAAACAATTTAAAGACGTTTAAACTATTATGACGAAAGCAAAATGATCTTGCTATCTCACCGTATGCTTCAACACGTGCGCTGCCGGCATCCTCTTCGACACATCAGCGTTGATTTTGGGTGCAACAGCATTGTCATTGCTAGGCTTCGGAGAGGACGATGTTGCGGCAGAAGGCTTGGAAACAGCAGGTGATGCCTCAGTGTTGGTCTTTTGGCTTGATACACCACTGCTCTTGGAACGACTGCTTCTTAGAGGCGAGCTGTTTTCCCTAGCTTTAACCTCCTCTTTTAGAGCAACCAATATATTCTTCACATTTTTTGGTGCCTTTACATCAGCTTTAGGTTTGCAATCATCACGAGGAGTGTAAGTTTCATGTTTCTTTACGTCAGTACTCTTCATGCTTGGAGAGGATGTGTCACTTGACCAATGAGATGTTCCCACTGGTGAATGATTGCAGCTATTAGCAGAGTCCACCAAATCATTATTTGGGGTTTCTCTCTCATTAGCTTTGTGGTCATCTGCACCCAGGAAATGATTGTTTTTTCCACTAGAATGTACACTCTCCCTGTCACTGCTAGACCGGCTACTAGTTTGGCTTTCAGCCATGCTGTGACTTCGGTGTGTACTGCGGAGGGGCTTCTCAGGTGATATGAGATGGACAGAGACACGATATTGAACAACATATTGTTGCAAGTAAGGATGCTTCAAAATCTCAGATGCCTGTCAAATTTATTTACTGGAATAAAAACCAAGGGGAAGGGACAAAAAATTTTGGCAAAGCACTCAACGGCAGGATCTTAATCTTACACTAGGCCGATGCTCTGGATTCTTTCTCAGCATACTCTTGATAAGTGTTTTCCTGCAATTTATGGTCTCCGTGATTCCTCTTAGAAAAATTGAATATAATCCACATGATCAACCTCTTCAAAATTACTAGTATTTCTAAGGCATACTGAAATTCATTTGCTAGGACTAAATATAGAGGATAAAATCTAAAGTGCAACGAATACTCACAAGGATGAAGAATAACATGCTGGTAGTGGACCCATGGAAGAGCGATTTATTTTGCTTATAAGCCCAGCCATATCCTAAATAAGTCAGATGTGACCAAAAAACACATAAACACACGCTAGTAAGACCCATAGCAAAGGAAGGGGGGTCGCTAAGAATCAAACATGAAATCAAGCAGAAGTCCACAAGAACAATTATATCGACGAACATAAAAGAATATAACATCATTTCACAAACAAGGTTTCCACAGCAACATGAAGCCCATCTTCATGGTATAATCAGAAACAATGTAATGGATAACTTTTACTTTACCGGTCCTCTAACATGATCTGTATTTGAGGAAATTTCTAATCATTTCCGAGGGACTTCAATACTGTTATGTCTGTGGTGAGTTATTTTTATTAAACCCAGCAATCTTCAAGAATATTCATATATTTATATGTATCATTACCGGTCTACTCTGTTTGGAGTTAATTTTCAGTCTCCTAATTTGCCTCGACTAATAACTGAATCAACCTTCGATGTGAATTATCCAAGAAGTATATGATATTACTTAGTCCAAGGTTATCCATCATCCTGTCATTTTAGTGTTGGTCGATCAAGAACTTGGAACTCTTGTAAAATAGGATGAGGAATGAGTCAAGGTGAGTAGGTCATACAAAAGCCTTGAATGCTGGACGATGTGCAGCCATCTCATACATACAGCAACCTGCAAGACCACATACATAACGTATGTTCAAAAATTAATATAATCATCATATAAAAAGATTGGCCTATCATGGAGACACGAAGGAGAGAGAGGGCGAGAGAGAGAGAGAGAGAGAGAGAGCACCTAGAGACCAAATATCAGACTTGAAACCGTAAGGAATGTCAGCCAAAAGCTCTGGGCACATATAATTAGGAGTGCCTACTACCTGCGGAAATCATGGAGAGAGAGAGAGAGAGGACATCAACATAAACATTAGTTTTGCCTTTAATGTCTTACCAATTTAATGTAAATAAAGACATTCGAAGGTCAACTGCACAAGTATCATGTACACTAGTAGACCGAATAGCTGACTACAGATTGTCAGAAAGTATTACAAGGTCGCAATTGTACATATTTTCAGGGATCCAAGAAGCAAAAGAAATCAATAGAAGGAAACTTAACACAGAGCACAGGCAATGGTAACAGTTGAAGCATCTCACGCAAAAATCAGATTCAGATTACAGAAATGAGTAGAATAAAGGATAGTGTGCTGCCTCAACCAGAAACCATATGCAAGAGGAAAAGTGACCTACAGAAGATGCCAAATCGTCTGCCTTCAAAGTTTTTGCAAGTCCAAAATCACCTATACAAACAGTGAAAGTACTGTGAAAGGATGCCCATTGTATTAACAAAGGAAAATTGCAGCCAATATAACAAAGCTGTTAGTTTTCTAAAATACTTACCAAGACGAACATCATGATCCTTAGTGAGGAATATGTTTGAGCACTACAAACCAAAGGGGAAACAGAATCAGCTTAATGCTTACACATACAAGATGCACTGTTTGGTACATCATACTGCAGATTTAGAAAAAAATTATTCGTGAAAGTTGGTAAGAGGATGTTCTCAAAAGCTAACAAGTAACAACCAACCTTGAGATCTCTATGCAGAACAAAATTTGAATGTAGGTACTCCACGGCCAGCAACAATTGTGTGAACCATTTACACAGTTTCTGTTCAGTGTTGAAAAACGTTTTGCATGAAAAGTTTGAAATAGAGGATTGAAAGCTAGCAAGTATCAATGCCATGCCTAAGCATAAGCAACTTATCATGAATCTTATTAGCATTATCATATCTGGATCAATTAAGATGACTATACCTCCTCTGGGAACAATGCACCATTTGACTTCTTCATCAGCTCTGCCCTAAAAACATAAACAGATAACAATGTCATGAATGATATGATGAATTATTAAGTCAGCTTCTGTGGTACTAAAATTGCTGCTCGGAAGTGGTACTCACATGTCTCCACCTTCACAATATCCAGTGATAATGCACACGTAGCAACCCTATCTCCAAGCAAAAGCTCACGTAAGTTTTACATAAAAGGCCTAACTTGGAACTAAAAGAAAAGGCAGGATAGAAGAAGAGGCAAAAAAATGAAAAGACAAATTTTGTGGAGCTAGAAATTGACTCTAATGTCTTGAAAACTTATTTATACTTAAACTACAGAGATCAATTAGAAGGATAAAAATTATGTTTTCAAAACGTGAGTAAAAGTAACCCAAAAAAAAATGTTAACCTAAAAGAACTGGCAACGCATGTATGGCTAATTCATCTGATCACTGTGAACCTCTAGTAGAACTTGTAAACGCATATTTGCTGATCAGTTAATTGTAAGTTAACACACTTTCAACGTAATTCAGTTATCCTAGCTCATAGGTTCTGAATTTACAATGATAACATTTCGCCCAGGGTGACATGCAACTGCTAAATGCTCATGTGTATGTCTCTGTGTGTTTGTGTCCCTGTGTGGGGGCGCATGTGTACATAATATTGATAGACATCCAAATAGGTGAAGTGTTGGCTTGTCGTGCAGCTTAGGATTCTGGCATCTCCATGTTATCTTGTCCATAGAGCTTGTTTCTGGATCAATGTTTAGCAGAGCCCAGCATCCCCTATAATGGTAATAACATCTTAGGAAACAGATACGTACCTGCCAACAACTAGGGAAATTCGAGAAGCTATTGAAAGCATGAGTCTCAATAATGAGTAGAAAAGTGGTACATACGTTAAGAATTACGGAGGTCGGCTAGGTTCATCAGTTAGTTAACTATTGCCTGCAAAGCGATCAGACAAGCCTATGGCTCAATTTTGAACACGATCGGTTAATTGACGATCGCCTAGAAAGCTAAGGTTCGGAAAGAAGTATTGTGTACCTTCTCTACCCATGCTTCTTTAAAGTCCACTATGTAAGGATGCTGAATCCGTGCAATGAGAGCCATCTGTCAATGAATGAATGACAAGTATAAGAACAACCGAAATCAATTGCGGTAGTGAACTAAAATAGCGGCCATTATCTCTTACCTCCTGGTGGGCTGACCTCCTGCAACGATCAGTTTGCCGTGCCAGACGTATTTTCTTGAGAACATACCTGAATTTGAAAGGCGAAAACAGCAGGTAAGCCACCATACAAAACGAAATAGAGAGAAATTAAAAACGGAAGGAGCAAGTAATCGAAATGGAAAACAGACTTTTTTTTCTCTGCTTTGTGATTCACAAGGATTGCTGCTCCGAATGCTCCCCTGCCAATCTGTTCCATTATCTCATACTGATCCATTCGCGATGCCATGATGCCGATCCACAACAAACCCGGTAATCAAAATCGACGATGAATTCCTACCGAAATGAGGATGACAAAGCAGGAAAGTCTTCAAGTTCTCAATGAGAAAGATAGAGTTGCGGAACGTTTGAACCCGCAATTTACTATGAAAAATGGACGTATTGATACAATTCCACGATGAAAACGCCGATTTCTAATGCAAATCCATCCAAAACACACCAAATAATGTTAGAAATTCTTGACAGGAACGCCGATTCCTGCCTGAACCACTTGAATCTGTAGGCTAGAAGCAAAGCTCCTTCTCATGATGCTTTGAGTTCACAAGGTTTCACTTAGTGAGATATTTAATTCCGCCGAAGGAATCCTCACTTTAACTCCAAATTTCTCCAATGAGGTCCAAGAAAGCTTGATTACGGGCAGCGAAATTCCGTAACTGAAGCGATCATAGTCCGAATCGGCGCAATGTGAACACCTCCGGCCAGCGCCCTGCAGAAACACCAACTCCTCGCCCGGGAACCGCAAACCACCTCAGAACCTCCCGAACTCTTCAAAGCTCCCCTCTTAAAACTCAACCTCCCGCCCAGAACGAATCAAATTCCCCCCCAAAACGGAATCTCATCACCGTGAAAGCACAAACAACGAACAAAAGCCGCGCAAAGCAACGAATTCCCTCCCGTAAAGCAATCCCATTACGGCGGAAACGACGAAGAACAAATGCCAATCTAGTCCACTCGCACTTCTCCGATCCTTTTCTTCCAAAAGCAACGAACCACTCGAGCCTCTCCTCCCTCCGTCTCCCCGGAAGACGGTCTTCTCCTTCGCTTGAGCTCCTCGCCGGCCACGTCGATCGAAAGAGTGAGGATCGCTGCCTCCGCTCGTGCTCAGCAGCTGGGACGTGAGCAATGGCTCGATCAGAGACTGAAAGGCAGATCACTGTCTCTCCTCAGTAACAGAGAGTGCGAGAGAGAGGAGTTGTTGGCATGTGCAGTTTTAATGGCACCTTCTGACGGGCCTCGGACGCCGACACTTCCAGCTGCTCTATCTCTCTCTCTCTCTCTCCCCTGACGCTTCCATCACACTGCAACACCCAAGTGGAATCCCTCCAATGCCCAAAAGTTAAACCACGCTTTACTCCAGCCAAGCTCTACCATTTCTAACTATTGACGAAATGAACGTCCAAAATCTGTAACCATCAAATCCGTGCTTACTAAAACTTGCACCCATAGCATATGGAAATAAATCCCAATAATCTTTTTAGTTATCGACTTCAAATATGATTTTTTTTTTCTTTTTCCAACAACAAATCATTGAAGATGGTATATGAGAACATGTCAGAGACACAAAGTGAGTTCTTAATTTTTACTTCAACATATTTCACGAATCTCTTGTTGCCAACAACTCTTGTTTGAAGTTCTTGTTTGTAATGAAACAATGAGATGAACAAAAAAAAAAAAAAAAAAAAACCCTGGTTGCCGGCTGGTGTAGGTAAGAATTGACTTGGGATTATATTAAATGCATAAATCAGCAGTAAATTAAATTTATTGAAAACTTAAAGAAAGAGACTCGTAACGGATGCTTCGGGACTAACGACTTTACTTGTTTTTGCAAAAACCATTAGCAAGAATAAGTGAATGAGAAACTTGGGTAGTTGGATTATTTCCTTACGTTTCTACCTATTTTGTGTTGACTTTAATTGTGTTTCAAAATTTTTTGTATTAATGGTTTTATATTTATAACACTTATTATATTTATGCAATAATAAATACTGTATCCATAGTTTCTATAGTTGTTTCAATTCATTTGAAATTGTGACTTTACTTCCACTTTTGTTGCTTCCTTATGTGTTTTTTGGACTATAGTATCATCTCATGGGCGGTATATTGTTCCTTGCTATATAGTAGCATCTTGTAGCATTTATTTTTCCTATTGGGCTTTTATATCATGCTTCACATCCGTTTCTTATCTCGATAAGTATGATATAAATGAGCCAAAAAGTGCGCAAATCGAATCAACCATTTGAGATGCAAAATGATTCAGTTTGAGATGGACAACATAAAATTTGGATCTGCCTGGTCAGATTCTGTGGAGTAAACCTTCCTAGACGCATCATTGTCTGAAGCACCCAAAAGAAGTTAGTGTTTGCATCTTTTCAGCTATGTTGTAGTAAAAAATATGCACATAAAATTGAAATCATTCTATCATGCTTGGTACATGACTTCGCCGAACCAGTGAATCCTTGAAATGAACGCAAAACATATCCACAATTAAGATTCAATGTTGGTACTAACAGTAAGTTCAATATTTGAGACATTATATTATTTATGAACCTTTGGTTGTGTATTAGATACACAATCTTATGGTAAGTTTGAATTTATCATATGGGGGGGCACCAGGATCAGCTTCGAGTTAGGTCATTTATGTTGGTAGTGGAAAATATTTATAAGTTTTTGTCAGGTAACTGGAGCTATGGCGATGGTGGGTTGAGGACCCACCTTGTGTTGGCTCCTTGAAGTAAAAGCCAAGTGCCAGGGATTATAAGGCATCTGCCACTCTCCATAATACCACCAAGGAGGACACACAACCAGAGCGTCCATGTGCTCCTCACTCATGAGCCACATTCTAGGGCACCCTTGCCCCCATGTGCCACCCTTTTTAATCGCCTTAAAATTTGAACTTTGACCTAAACTAGACCTTCTTCACTAGGTACTGACCAGGCCAGCTTTGTCCTTTTCTTTCCTTCATTTCCTTTGCGCAGCCAACCGTTGGTTAAACCCGGGTCAGTCGGACCTACTTGCTGCTGCTGGGTCCTAGTTTGAGTGTAGTTTAGGTAAGAGTTTTTTTTTTTTTTTTTTTTTTTTTTAATTCGAAGAAACTGCATCCAAGTTTAGAGACTTTGTCACCTGCCAGCACCCATGCCATTGGAACCAAGAACTAGCTGCCTGTTAGCCATTGGTGTGCCAAACCCATTTTGGTAAACTTTCACATATTTTAATCCAAGGGCTCTTAGTGTTGCGGACCGACTATGTCTGGCCTGGCCAAGCCAGCACGTTGGTTAGGGGCAATTTTCACAATTTTCACGGTGGATGCATATATTGTTGTGTCCACAACTACATAGAATCAGGGCGATGATCAGTCCCTAGTCCCTTTGTTTAATGACATATAGTCAGCAACTGGCTTCGATTGGAAACTTTCTCCCAAGGGAAGTCTACTCCCACCCAGACTTTATATAGAAGTAGATAAGTGCTTAGAAAAATGACGATGTTCTAATAGGGCCTCATGGGTACGACTTACCGATAGCCTACTGTGGAATAATCCTGGGTGATGGTGTACCGAATGTCTAGTACTCATTGTCTAGTCCGCAGTACCAGAAGATTGATGAAAGCTTCCACTACATTGAAAATGAGTCAAGGTTGGCCGAAAACGTGGTAACCCTTAGGTGCGGCCCGGACCAAATATGCTTCAAAAAGTCAGTCCATGACACTTAGATTGATGAAACAATTTGACACACCTTTACTACTTTGACAAGAAACTTGTACCTGAAATCAAGATATTGCATATCAGATCTAAGATCTACATTCCAATATTTGTCAAAAAGTGTGAGCTAATATCAAGGAAGGAAGATCTTGTTGCCTTGAATTTCTGAATCTCAAAGTCAGAAAATTTTCCTTGTTCCAAGTGGAGCTTTTTGATCTGTTCACTTTGTTATAAAGTTCTTAAAATAGTTTAACTACAGTAATTTTCTGAATCTTTTCCAAAAAAAAAAATTCCATTTAGAAAGGGATTCCAGAGAATCTTTTATGTTACTCAAACCAAATTGGGATTTTCTACTTGTATATATTTTCTTGTTCTGAAATGATGTTAAGGCATTTAATAAGCAACATGGAACATAAATTGTTGTTGGCTTCCTTCTGGATCTGGGTTGCCAAGAAAGATGCTGCTCTGGTACAGTTGTTCACATTAATGGTTGGTAGAGGAGTCATGTTTCACTAATCAATAGATGGCGGATTGGGCCATGCAAGAGGTTTCCCCAATCTTTTGCTTACACAAAGGTGTTTCTATCAAAATTAGGTATTGTATTCAATAAATAAATCTCCATTATTGGTATCCTAATTGTCATGAATAAAATAAAGTCTCTATCAAGATGGAGAAGCACAGTGAAAATTAGCTTGTATTATTCATCTTATCCTATTGAAAGGCGACAAGTTGCTGAAATTTTGGAGTTTTTCTTATTTCCTAAATCTTTAAATTAATATTTAAATTTTAAAAAATGATTTAATCTTGATTAGTTATAGGCTACAGCCTGGTTCTCTGTATCATTTTATAATTGATTCGCTACGATGCTGATATTTGGCCACATTAGAAAGTTAGATAAGATATAATTTTCGTGTTTGAATTGGAAAAAGTTAAGTAGGTGAGCAAATCAGAGTCCCCACAACGACCATCTTAAATTATTCTCGCCTTCGACCTTTTGTGTTGATTTCGGTTGCTGCCTACAAAACAAAGGATGACATTTTCTTCCAGCTCATCATTTTCTAGCATTCCCCATCCCATGAGGAAAGTCGTAGATGCAAACAGGGAATTGATGAGTTTTTGACTTCATGAATCCATGGCTTGTGAGAATTATAGGGCGTTTGACAGCCTTGGATTCGAGATCATCAGGATTTAAAAACCATGGATTTAAGGTCAGGCCATCTCTCTTCTTAATTTTAATCCGACCATTTCTCAATGAAAGTAAAGTAAAATAAGGATCTTGAATCTTAGATCTGACCTTATATCATTGGTTTAATAAACTACAAATTTTACCCGAGATCTTTTATCACATCAACCAAAGCATGACACATTATATCCATATGAGATGCGTGGATTTCAAATCTGGAGTAATCAAACACACACACACACACACACACACATATATATATATATATATATATATATATATATATATATATATATATATATATATATATATATATATATATATATATATATATATATATATATATATATATATATATATATATATATATATATATATATAGTAATGTTTCAATCACGTCTGGATGTTGGTCTCATGTTTCCCTAACATTGGACCTAAATGGCAGATGCATGTGACATAATTAGAAAGAGAACAAACTTATCTGCCACGGGAACGAAGGTTGATGGAGACGTACGGTGAGAAAATTTCATTTGCATTATAAAATCGGCCTTCTAATTTTGAAATATTCATATACAAAAAAGTTTTCTTTCTTTTTTCTTCTTTAGAATTAGGGACCTGGTAAGAAGCGGACTACTTACTGACGCCTCCCATCAGAAACACTGCCAATTATGCTTTAAATCCGGAATGCACTACAAAGAAACTTAAAGAAACCGTTTGATACCGTTTGATAGGAAGAACACTGAGTTCTTGGAACATATGTTCCTACAGCAAATACTTTAAGAACGCCATATTGTGTTCATGTTCAATGAAACATTGTTTCATTTTGCCAAGCATATGGGAACATTTATGATCATCTTTATGTTTCCTAAAATAAGAACACACTCTTCCTTCTTATCAAACGCTCAATAAAGTGCAAACAAAGGCTGTGCCAAATGAAAAACACAGAGTATTTTCTAATTTCAAATATTTTAAGATGATATGTTGACAATTTCTAAATTTAAGAAAAATATAAGGAAGCATTTGATTTCACTTGATATGAAATCTTCAAGAATTGAGAACCATAGATTAACCTTCCGATCTTAAATCTGACCTTTCTTCAATATGAAAAAGCAAAATAATAATTTTAAGTGTGGATCTTCCGTTCGGCCTAAAATCCTTAGTTTGATGAACCATAGATTTTTACTGCAGGATTTCATATTCATGGTTGACTTTTGATCCTCTTTATGTGAGCCCACAAAGTAATCATACATCAAATCTCGTCCTTATATAAAAATGAAGATTTGAGATCCAAAATATATGTCTGAAACCTCGTGTTAAAGATTATTTACTTAGATTTCTTATAATTATTTACTTATTTATATATGTTGTGCCCCTTCAAAAATGAGAATTTGTATAACAGTGCCCCTTAACAAAAGATTTCTGACTCCCCAGTTCTCATATACTCACAATCTCTCTCTCATATTGTATAGCTAACCAATATGTGCCAAAAAGTGGTCTCCTTTTTTCAAAGATAGAGCTCTTTGAGTGTGATTGGATCGACCATACCATGCTTCGAATCTACTGTTGACTAATAGCTTGTTTTTTTTTGTTGGACCTGGACCCACCTAGTGGTGTGGGCCCCTGGGCTTGTTGTGTAAGGCGCAGGCCGGTTGAGCCAATCAAACCTACTGTCACTCACTTTTCAAGCTTGGTCGTTTGCCGTTTGGCTATTTGAACATGTGGCGACATTTCTGCAGTACTTTTTTTCGTGACAATTTTCCAAAGTGAGACTCTTGGCTTTCCTATTTGATTAAATTAATCTCCAAAGCTCGACTGATATATAAGCCCCAAGGTGGATAAATTCCGCTGGGATAACTTATCTTAGGTTTGCACTTTGAAGGTAAAACTAGTCCCTGCCCTTAAAAGAGAATGTGAAATGAAATTTTATTTCCTTTTTTCCTTCATTTTTTTCTCTCTTATTCTACCCCCCAAATGGTAATGTTATATATATATATATATATATATATATATATATATATATATATATATATATATATATATATATATATATGGGACCATTATTCAAATAACAGCTGAATTTAAGGTCTTGGCAAGAGGGACCAAAGCCGCTCCCACCACGCCAACCCTTTTGACCTCCATGTCCACATTGATGCAGTTGGCATGGTTGATACTAAAAAAATGTTTGATTCCATACCGTATAGAACGGGTTTCCCCATCAATTTAAACTAAACTCTCCCCCTCATATTTATCTTCTTTGACATTGACTTGACGTCTAGACTTTCCACTACCATGATCGATGGTAGATGCTCAAGACCAAGACCCAGAAGGCGTCGAAGAAGTTCTTCGACATTAAAAGAATAGTGCCCATGAGAATCAAAATGATGAAAAGACTTTTACCAACATATCAACCCGACCTGGACCAGCTAAATATCTTAGGCAAAAAGAGTGATTTTTTTTCTTTTCAACAAGCCACCACATACAACACGTGAAATTCTTCTCCAACCAAACCCTGGAATTTATTTCTGAGGCAGCAAACGCGCCTAATTAAAGGCGATTATCAGTGCGGACTCCATTGAGATCCCACCATGCAAAGTCCATGTGTTGATCAATGGTGCAGCGACGGATCAAGAAAGGTCGAGCTCGTTTCGAAGCGACAGTGATGAGTCTGGTCCTACCAAGGTGACAGTCAAAAGGAGGGAGAACTCATTTGATGTGAACGGCATCCCCTGAGCAAACATCTATTCACTACCCTGCGACTTGTCTTGGTCATGACAATAACGTCCGCGCTTCCACACCGTACATCACTTGATAAACTTTCATGATCCTCCAATATCATGAACTTGGTAGTGCTTTCTGCACTACGACTCGCTGGAGTTCATGAAATTTGTCGCGTTTTCAAGGTTGATGATGATTCCAGAAAAGAAAAGGGGGAAAACAAAGTTATAGTTGGGCACGTCTTGTCTCGATATTGGGTCCCTAATGGCGATGGATCATGGATCTGCCTCGGCAGGTTACCATGTTCGAAGAAAAGATGAAATTCAAAGTTCTTATGCATATTTTCTCTCGATGTAGTGATTGTTTGTTAATGTCAATAAGTAAACTAGGTCTTAAGTCGCCAATCAGCTAGTTCTTGTTTTTCCTTTTCAAGGAAAAAGAAGTCGCTTTCTCCTCCTCATTCATTGAGCAAAGTTTCAATAATGTAGGAATTGATAGCTAGTGGTCAGCACTTTTATTTTTTTTTTGCTATCATTTGTTTAGTATCTACAATTACAGACCCGATCAATAGACCATGGACCAGTTAGAATGAGAAACAAAAACAAATGGTATACCATTTGAAAAAATTGGTTGTTTACGGTCTTTTGGAACTCCAAAAACAATATTATTTATAAGAATGAGGTTGTCTTAGTTGAGCGCATGACATCTTCTATATAGTTAATTTTTCATAATCCATGAGGAAATGGTGGTACCTTTAACTTATTACAAGAATTAAGAGCTTAAGAGTTGATTTTTAGATGTAATCTCTTTTTCAGGTTCAACTTTTTATTGGATTTATGTTAATGTTATTTTCATTTCTCTCTCTATCATGTTTTTTTTAGTTTGCATATGATCGGTCAATCTCTTGCACAAGGCAAAGCAAGCTTTTAGAGAAAAAAATTAAATGGACGTATAGTGATGGGTAGGCAGCAATGTCTCTCAACTCATGTCATAGTTTTTACATATTGTTGTATGTCGGTAAATTCCAATTTTATGTATGTTTACTTGCCGCTCTTTGAAAAGAGGAGTAACATGAAGTTTTCTGGTGATTAAATACTCGTGGTAAGTTGCTAACCATGGTTAAAGTGACAAAAGAATGTGAATCTGAGGAATATTTTTAGATCGCAACAAAGGAATGGATGGATTTACATATCGATAATTTGACATAATATCAGGTACCGATTAACCAGCAAGACTGGGGGAGATCTAGCAATATGCCAACATCATCAAGATCTTTTCTCAGTGTGAATATAGGACAAGGGAATCTTGAGATTTTCAAAATTTTTGGCTATTTTTGGAATCATGGTCTTAAGTTTATATTGAAAATTCTACGGAAACACGCTCAAGGTTCTATGGTATAACAAGAAAATACATATTCATATAACCACTTTTTTAGTACGTAATTCAGGTGGTAGAAGTAACATTATAAATATTGAAACAGGTCTTTGTTAACCCTTTAAAAGGCGAGAGTGTTCACAGAATTTCCACTCTAAAATTTGTGCGAATCTTACTTTGTATGTAGTTATTGGAAACGCCAATTCTTTTGGGTCACCGACCTTGTATGGATGCCAAAATCCAAAAAACTTGGAAATCTGCCCCCGAATATCAAACTACTCTCTCTCTCTCTCTCATGCCAAAACCCAAAAAGCTTGGAAATCTGCACCTTATTATCAAACTACTCTCTCTCTTGTTTCTCATGAGTTTAACTCCTAAACCAAGTTTCCAACTTTGAATTGAGAATATTAAGGCATGTAGACGGCCTTGAGGGGTTTGGTGTACCAAGCCTGTTTTCGGTGCCCTAGAATGATGTCCCTACTATGTTTCGACATGCATATCAATGCTTCCTTTTAAAAGTTATAAAAAATTTGAAATAGAGACAGGCTCCTACCACCCTGTCTCATCCTTTGAGGGATAACTGGTTTTCTTAGTGGCAGGAAGTAATATAGTGTGACAAACCACAGTACAGCTAAGCTGTACTAGCCATTTTCAAGATCTCCAAGAGGAATTGCACTTGCCAACTCTTGTTCTCTTAATCTTCAAAAAAAAAAAAAAAAAACTGTTCATCATGTTATTTTATTTACTTCATTTATTTTTTGCATCTTTGTTAATGAATTCCAATGCTATAGCAGAAAAAAGGCATGCTTAAGTTTGGATTTCCTTCATTGTATGATTTAGGCGGTTAAACGAAAGAAATCAAAACACCGAAATTCAAGAATTAAAAGGAATTCAAGAAATTACAAGAACCTTGTTTTTTTTCTCGATATGCTTTTCTTCAATTTCGAGGCCATTTATTATGCAATGGCGCTGTACGTCTAAGCTGCAGCTTCACACATGAAAAATCTTCCATACGGCAATTCTCCCTTATGAGCACAACGCCATCCCTGTGAGCATGGAGAAGGACGGGCAGTAAATGTGGAGCTGCTGCAACTTCAACATGCAACACTGCTGCACAATAAATTGCCTCTTTAATTTCGGCGATTCAGTCTACCATTTGAGATGTTCTGATCTTTCCTTCTCGAACATAGATGTTCTGATCTTTCTTTCTCCAACATCTCTGTCAAAACAGTGGAATTGCAGCAAATTCTTGTGGGCAGTGCTCTAAATCCAAAGGGACAACATGAAGTTGGGGAATCTACACTACCCACTGGCGTATGAGTTCCAACATCTACCCAATAATACCATTTCCACCCAACATCAAAACTGGGCACGCCAGAACTTTCTCTGGAAGATAAAAAGCTAAACAGTGTCAGAAATATCACAATACTGGGACCTCCTGAGTTGCTGCAACTGCATTACTGACAGCTCCCAATTGCTTTTCCTGTGAGTTATAAGTTCAAATCCCAATCTGGTTTGATCCAAACTTTAATATCCAAATCCATACTTAGAGTTCAAGTTCATGATCTGAAGATCACATCCCCTTAGGCATGTAAACAGTTCAGTCTCGGGTCGGATCCAGCCTACATCAGATCATACTTAATCCGGGTCTGTGCAATAATCCATTTTCGATTGGAACTCGTATATGAACCCCCATTGTTTAAAATCATGTTTAGATCCAATTACTAGCATAAGATCCAAAACAGTTATATTTAGTCCAGTCTGATGTTTTTCGGACTTCTGTCAGATATCAGACCGGGATTGGATTGTGTTACAAAAAAACCTTGACTAATAATTGGATCTCGATTTCTTTGCTTCTTTCGATTAGAAGAGTTCAAAATCAGTTGGTGATCGGATCCGTTTAATCCATTTACATCCCCATGTAGAGGCAAACTTGGCCACCATGGCTTTTCCATTGTCACCCTCCCAACCAGCAGATTCATGATGGCTGCCTTGTTGGATCTGAGCAGCTTCTGAAGGCACATGAACAAATGTACTGAATCCGAACAAGTGCTCTGAAACTGCACAGCAAACAACACCCAAATGCAAGATATAACAGCGACGGGAGACGATGACTTACTGAAACTTAGTGAGAAGAGAGTGACAGGCCAAGTTATCTCTCTTCCCTCAAGATACATGTATAGCAAACAGGAGATAACTTTAGATTGTGATCTGAATCTCATGCAGATCGCATTCAAACGCAAAACAGGATCTATTTGCCGTGGAGATGGACTGTGGTTGCTCCCCTATCAACCTGTCTGACCCAAACATGAGTTGTTCACCTTGGCTAGGTTCAAGGTTTATAGAGGCGCCCTTTGGTCCCTGATATCAAGGCTTCATGGGTAGGCAAACTTATTAGTGGCCCAAGGTGGACTTGGAAGTTTTCACACCATTAATGGCGAGGAACCCAGATGTGGGTTAGGTGGGTGCAGTTTGAGAAACCTTCTAAGGATCAGACTACTTAATCGCCGGCCGGTCTTCCCTTAGAAATGTGAACTCCTATGTGAGCCTCAACCACAATCCCTTATGATGCAGTGTTTTTAAAATCAGAGACTAGTGAATCAGTTATAAATTGACAAAAAACAAAACGTTATACATGTATATTTTCTGATGAAAGGAAAAATATAGAAAGATTGCTCAAACTTATAGTAATACACATCATGCAGTAGCGTTTTCTCTCTAACATCTAGCTTCCTTCCCAAGCCTCACATTGTACTTGAGAGCAATAAGAACTAAGCGAAGCATGATTCGTAGTGTCATTAAGTGGTAGACATAGCCACAAGGTGAAGTTCGTGACTGCTGATTCTCATGAGAATTACTTTCATTGAAAGAGCTTCTTCATTGGGCAGAGAGAATCTCGTGAAGGTTTGTCTTTCAAGTCGCAACCACATCCAGATTTCAAATGTCATAAGCAAACTTGATCAGACAAAAAATTTTGAACCTCGTCAATGCTCAATCAACTCCAAAGGGCTTGATTTCATAATTTGGAAACGCCAGTCACGGTCCGACAGATTTGGCTTATACGCCCATATGATGAACATGAAATCAAAGACATGGGTTCATTAATTGCTCATCTCCAAGATGGTCCCAGGCTTTCTTCCATGATATAATCAAAGAGTTAGATGAGATTCGAAGCCTCTTGTGGCGTTCTCTCACAAGTCTCAAACAAAGAACCCTTCGGCTCATGAGATTCAAAGACATTCCCTCTTAGATCAGAATGGAGATTGGGTTGTTTCCTTCAAAGGCATGCACAGGCTCAAATCCAGGTTCTTCCCGAGCATCTCTCAAGGTCAGCTAGTGCAAATAAGCCATCAACTTAACCCAAGCTGGTCGATCCTCGTTTAAAAGCTTTCAATTGCTGCTTGTAGTCCAAGTTTCTTTACATACAGGTCATATAATATGTGTATGTACCTGAAGGAGCCACAAAACGTCGACTCTTAATGAAGTCTCATGAAATATATGTCACTGATCTCGAAAGGAATGAATCAAATAAATGATATTGATATCTGCAATGCAAACGGGTGAGATGTTTTCAGTACCGTTGTGCATCGACTAATGTGGTGTTGATAGATTAAATTTCATACGGCAAGCCCCGGCAAGGCAAAGGCTTATCAGTTTGTGCCAGCACTTTGGCTACGTACACTATATACTTGCAGACCAGCAGCATCTAGTTGGTGGCTTATGAATATAGTTGGAAACAACAAGGTTGGCGTGAGCAGGAGGTCAACAACCCACCATTTGAAAAAGAATCTTGAGAGCTCTCACTTCCCTCATGGTCTTGGATTGTGTCGAGACTTGGGTGGGGTATGATATACCCGCCAATTAGAGTATTGCAATATCACTGTTTGCAGTCTAGAGGAATAGCGTTCACAGGAATCAAATCAAATCAACGAACGACGCATCTTCTACACTACTACGGCTTGCCCAACCTGCTATTGTAGGCCCCTTAGGGCTGAAGCCAACAAGGTTTGAAAAATGAACAAAACAATGGCAATAAATTGTTAAAATAAATATTGTTGAACTACCACATGAATCAAATTAAAATCTGAAACATGGCCAATGATGTAAATACCAATATTAATGCCACGCCAAACATATCTAACATTTCAGATGCCTTCCCGTTTCGGTTTGTTAATCATACAATGTGTACCGGAGGATATGAACATCGGGCAACACTATGAAAGACATCTCGATTTTCCAATTATTTTTCGTTGTTGACCAAGTCTCCCAATCATCTCTTAACAAGCAGAAGGGCCTCAGTTTTGGAACCCAGAACAAGTTCTCCACTGTTTGACTCGCCCTACAACTGGGATTATATATTTTAGAGAAAATCATATGTTCGATTCTGCTAAATGCGGAGAAGAGAGAACAGACTGAAGGTGAACCAGACGTAGCCTGGTCTCTCTAGTGGTCTGATCAAATTTCATGTCATGAGAATACAAACATAGTTGCCCTTGGAGGCATAGCTCAAACAGGCAAACTTGGGGCGCTCTTATACAGTACGTCAATGGCTCGACTCATGAAGGGGCTATGTTCCTTGGGGTGTGAAGGGATGGGTGCACTCACCCGGACTAATCATCCACTGACCCAAAGAATGTAAACATAGTTGGCCTGATAATAAATATTTCAGTCTTGGCATTATTCCAATGCAGCAGCACCTGCTTATTTTACCAAATTCGAGAAAATCAGGCGCTCAAAAGGTACCATGAAAATAGAAAAAAATGTTTGTAGCGCACCCCTACTGTTTCTATGCTTGGTAACGCACTCCTACTGCTTCATCATTGTTTACATAATTGGTAAGCCATTATTTTTTTCATTGCGTCCACACAGAGTTTCTTACTGCTTCATATGTTTGTGTAATTGGTCGTCCATTATTTCTTCATTGGATCCCCACAGAGTTTGTTCCATTTATATAATGCGGTCAAGAGACATAACCACCACAAATAAAAAAGCATCATCTCGTGAAACGAAGACCTAAAAAGAGTAAGTGGCTTGCCTCAGGGTTCTTACTATGCCATAGCCATGCCCCCGGCAGGAGTGATAATGTATTTATTATACAAGCTGGACAAGATTCACCAGGAGTTTTTGTCTAATGGATTGGGCCTATCAAGTGCTTTAGCCCTTGAAGGTTTCTTCTACATCAAAACCACATAAAAGATTTTAAAGGAAAATAACTTAGGAATAGCAATAAGCTTTTGCCTCGTAACAGGTTAGCTTTTGAAAAAATAACAAAAAACTCATTATCGTGTTTAATCTTCAAAAGTTTCATGCTTAGTTATAAGGTATCTAATACATAATGCAAGCACCTAAGCGAAACTTTTATGAGATTATGTTGAATCAGAGGACCCTCTTACCAGTCGCTGGCATGACCAGACGTTCATTATGAAAACCTTCCAAGTTCAAAGACCAAGTAAGAGGGAAACTTCAATCAAAGTTCAACCCCTTAAGATTGAAGAGGAAAACTCGGGCAGAAACCAATCCCCAGAAGAAGAAGAATCCCAAAATGGACCACCCACCAATCTTACATTCTTACTCCACCAGGACCATTTCCATTAACCAGAAGCAAACCCATAAGCACAAATGGAAGAAACAAGTGAACCCAGAATGAAGTCACCCACCCACTATGAATTCTTTCTTAGAAAAGGAAAAAGTCTGAACGTATACGAACCGTCCCCAGTCCGCAACCCACACAGCATTCCTCTCGTGACTCTTTTACCACAAAAAACAATCAAACTGCTATAAATGAAGACCAAGAAAGCGCTAAATCATTCATTATATTTACAGTAGTACAGCACTACACAGAGAGATGACAGGTAGAGGGGAGGAGCTTCGGACCTATTACAAAGTTTAGACTACTTTTTCTTCGTGCTTTTTTCTACAGCCGTACAACTAAAACATCAATTACATTATTTCTCGTTAATGCCTCTGTTCTTTTCTCCTTTTCTTCACTTCCTATCACTCGAACACTAGCTTATTCATGGATACCCCAAAAAAAAAAGAGGGGAAAAAAAGGTGTGAAAAGGAACCACATTATGCTTTTACAGAGGAGCAAAGCAAAGCAGAGCAGAGCAGAAGAAGTCAGTAGGTCCATTCAGAGGGAAGAGCGATATCAGAAGGGTGGTGGTGAAGGTGGTGTTGGTATCTGCGAGAACTCTGGATGGAGTTAACCTCACCACCAAGTTGCCTCCAATCTCGTCCTCCACCACCACCTGCATTTCTTGGGGAAGGCTGCTCCTCCGTAGTCCTCAGGCCTGATAAATGCCCAAAAAGAGGAAAGAAACGAACGAGTCAAAGACAGTTCTGGTAATTTGGGACCCATGACTCGTGAAAAAAGCATGTTCACAGAATCGCAGAGTGATGAAGATAGAATAATAAAAGAAATATATGATACGAGCAACCTTTTACAGGTTCAACAGAGAAAGCGACTAACACACTAAATGCTATTTTACACAACTAGAACTTCCATTCAGAAGCACGAACCAAACTAAAATTAAAATCAATCAAATCTTTGAATTAGTGGCTTAAACCAAGATAATAAGCTTCAACATATATTATAATCAGTGAAGATATTTGACCATTACTTGAAAACCAAGTAACAAGGGAAAAAGATATTACCCCCTTGACAGAAAGGAAATAATAAAAACGTACTACGGAAAGAATTATTGCAGACAACGGAACCTACAGGGCTTTCGTTTAGTGCCGGCGTCGGAGTGGGCGACGCGAGGGAGGAAGACGCCCGTTCCGCCCGATTCCCTGATGAAACCGCTCGCACCCGAACCCACAACTCGGAAGGGCAGCCCACGGCTTTGGCTCCGGGACCTACCCACCGCCACGCCCTGTACCACCATAGACAGGACAGGCTCAAATCAAACCAGAGAGACAGAGATGGCCAACCGAAGGATGTACAGGCAATACTGCGACCACATTTTCTACCTGGTTATGAGTCGGCTTGACGAGAAGCTGAGCGGAACTCAGGACCGGATTCGAGACGCTTTCCTGAAGCGGTTTCTTGCCCAAATCCCACACCTGAAAGCCGGAATAACCGAGGCGCGTATGTCCCTGAACGCCCCTTTGAGGTTTCACCTAAACCCACAGAAAGAGAGAGGGAGAGTTCAGAGTCAAACCAAACGTTAGAACAGAAAGAAAAAAAAAAAATAGTTGTAACAGAGAGATAGGTTAGGTAGCTTAACAACAAAAGGCAACCTGAGAGAGAGAGAGAGAGAGAGAGAGATTTCAACACCTTCAGGTTTAACAAGAAACAGAATAAAGAAAGCAAGAGAACATCCTAGAGAACAAGGATGAGAGAGAAAGAGAGATGGAGATTCACACCTGAGAGAAGGGAACGAGGTGGGGAACGGGCTCGGGAACATGGATGTGCTGTTGGTGGTGGTGAGCATCGTCGAGAATGGCAAACGCAAGCTGGTGGGCAAGCTCCTCCATGGAGGACGTAAACTCGCACGGGGAGAGCTCCTGCTCCAATTTGGCAGTTGTCCGTCGATTCGGACGGTAGATCTCGTCCGGAAACACGTCGGACGGCAGCCAAAGCTCCCCATCCTCCACGTTCGGAGGAAACTCCGCCATTCCCTGTCCCCACAAACCAGAAGAAAAAGGGCCAGTGGAGCAACAAAGAGAGAGAACCAAAGTAGGGTTTGGAGGGAAATTTAAGAGCGCGTCCTCTCTTTTATCGTACGGATAACGCGAGCGCCAGGAACTCCGTCTCCGCAGAAATGCTTTACATCCAAGGGAATAAAATTAGGTAGGCTTATTCTTAAAGTGAAGCACGCGGTCGCGCGGAGGAAAATGGGTTGGATCTCAGGAACCGAAAACAGGTCGCTCTCTTTCTCTCTCTTACTTAATGAAAGAGGGGACAGGGCGAGCCAGGCCAACTTTCGTAAATCTAGAGAGAGAAAGAGAGACAGGCGTCTACCCGTTGGGGGATGACATGATGTGACCATTGAATCTGAGTCACGTGACCAACCTGACCTTCTTCCCCAGGCCACGGCTCAGCTAAACCGGCTCAATGTAGCTGACTATTCGAGTCCGAGCCGAGCCGAGCCGGGTAAGGAAAACGCGCCGAGTTTCCCGCTTTGGCCGTTGGGCCACGATAGGCTACGGTTACGCCGGCGTGCCGCTCGAATGCTTTCTCGCGGGAACGTGCTCCGCGAAAAGCGACAGAAAATGGCGGGGGCCTGGCAACCGAGGACCCGACGGCGCCGTCCGAAATAATGGCCGGTCGGCGACGGCTCCCCAAACACCGGCAGCGCTTGGCAGGTCGATCCGAGTCGGGTCGGGTACAAATGTAAGCTCCATAATAGCGACACCAATTGGTTGGGATCATGCCATCATGGGAATTTCGAACGATCGGATCGGATCTTAGACCGGGTCCCACTTCTTACCTCCTTGGTTATCGGGTCCGTCGTCTTGTAGTTCTTGGCGGTTAGGTCCAGCTTCGGGGACGACCAGTCAACACCCCGTATACTCCCTGAAGCGCTTCGGTCATGGTTTCCCCTCGGAACTTGGTGCCCCCGTTCCTTTTTGTTCCTTTCTCCAAAGACCCCACCCTCGTCTCCGACTGGCGGTGCTTTTCAGACCTCGAAGCCTCAACCACTCGCGACAAGTGTTTCTATCATTATGTCGTTGATATTTTTTTTTAATGAGGGTTTTACTTCTTAAGTATTGATAAGGATTCTTCCACATGGTCAGAGATCAATAAGGAGGCAGAGAAAAACAAAAAGGAAGAACAAAATTGCTGCTCTTTTTGGGCTTTTGAAACCCATTTGTGGATATGAGTTTGCATATGATGGATACCAACTTATTTTCGAAGATTAAGCAACTTATTGTTTAGAGGAGCATAGCTTAGAAGCTAATCATCGTGTGCTCCCTTTTTTCTAGGGACCAACAAACCAAGATGGTTTTTAGAAAAGCAAATTCAAATCTGTGGGACATTCGTCGTGCACTTAACGCTGAACGAGTTGTCGAATCCTTCCTTGCAAATACCAACATTTTGCGTAGCGAAAGAAACAGAGGGCGCCCTGGCCCTGCTGCTAAGAGATCTGCCTCCCTTTTCCTGCCAAGATTTCCTTGGCTACAGGGTTGCACTGAGGAAGCCCAAGAGCTCGATGCTTCCCCGCTCATCCGTTTTGATAAAAAAATTCCAACTAACTCATCTATAAAATAGAAAGGGAAATGTGTTTTTCCCTTTTCTTTTCTTTTTTTTTTTGCACTACTCAAATTGTTATTAAAGAACCCTCTGCGATTACCAAAAGGTCAGAATATAACATTTGAAAGTAATTTACTGAATAAATATTGGCTATCACGTCTACGTACTTGAAGGACTCATTTCACTATTGAGAGCGGGCGAGATAGCTTGTTATTTATATATTTAATGCCTCGTAAAAAAAACTCTTGACTTCATCTCTATAACTGACGTAATAAGGTCGGCTACGTGTATCATATTTATGATTTTCAATGTATGATGTAGCCATCCATTTGCTGTAGAGGTAATGTACCCAATCATGGATTTCAACCAGTCTTCCCCCAAAATATAATATGAAGATCTGCCTCGCCCATTATTTTAGTTGCCAACTAATATACATTACAGAGATAACGCACCCATTGTTGTGGCAGTTGGCAAGAACTAGCAAACTTCGATCTTCATTTTGAATATAAACACTAAACACTAATATTCAACAAAATATAAACACTAAACACTAATATTCAACAAAATATAAACACTAAACACTAATATATATAAACACTCAACTCAGATTCCGACTCTACGGACGACATGGACGCGCTCGTTCCGTTGGTTCCAACTATGCAAACAAACGTTCCAACTAAGCAAACAAACGCATCAGGTGGACTACGGTCCACAATGAACAAGCAACCACCAAAGAAAAAGGCAAAAAGCAAAACAAAAGAACACAAACTTGGCTGCTCCAAACAGAAAACTTCAGTCTCACATTCCCATTCCAACCATGTCTCAGCATCTCGTGTCTCTTTCAAAAAAAAATCTCACACATACCACGGCATTAATAAACAGGAGCAGGAAAAAAAAAAAAATCCAAGTCTGAGGGTCGAACCGCTTTCGGTTCCTTACTTCACACACCGAGAGCTTGGGTCTGTATAAAATAGGTTTAACCATATATGGTATAAATAAACGAAAAAAAGGAATCAAACTACCATTCCACGAATTCGTATTCCTCCCCCTTTTGCTCCCTTTCCCTCGATAACAAATCCGAGAAAATCCTGACTCCCAAAATTTCTGGATAATCCAGGGAAAACCTAAGTTCAACACCGATGAGCGGTATGTCCGCAAGAGGGAAGGGAGTCGAGGGAGTCGTAGCGGCAAGCAAGCCGGTTATGCTGCCGCCTCGATGCGGCCGGGTTACGACGGTCGCTGGATCGGTCCGGCCGGCGACGAGCGGCGCCACACCTGAAGGACTTCGTCATGGACGCAGGGATGGAACGCCACCTCCCGCCCATCCGCTGCCTCAGAGCACGTCTCGCACATCGCGACCCGAGCGCGCCTTGCACTTGTCGCGTATATAGTGTAAGCATACGGGTATGCGTACTCGAAGACGTACGCCGGAAGATTCCGCATCGCGAAGGGCCCAACGACCATGCTGTTGTCGTGCATCGTACCGACTATTCCGTTCATCGCCGGCGGGTAGATCCGGACGGAAGAGAGATCGAGTATTCCCGCGGTAGGCGTCGAAGGTGGATCGCGGCGGGGGAGCGCTTTTTCCTGCACGGCCGGAGGCGCGGAAGAAGGTTTCGCGGGTGGGGATAGGTCGTCTCGAGACGACCCGGAACCGTAGTCGTCGACAACGCTCCGGCGGCTCCTCGCGCGGCGCTCCCGGCCACGCCGGGATTTTCTGGTGGTGACGAGGAGGAAGCAGTCTTTCTCCGTCCGGGGGTTGTGGTGCGCGACGATCCCCGCGAAGTTTGTGTTCTCATTGATCGGCAGCTTCTTCTGGCGGCGCTTCTCGGACGACTTCGAACCTCTTCGGCAAACGAGCGCGGTCGAGATCTGATTCGGATTAACACCGGTCTTCCGGCTCAGGGCCACCTGCAGGGCATTGAATTGCGTTCCGGAGTGGATCCCGACGTGCCCGGCGTCGACGTGCTGGTCCCCGTCGAAGACGACGACTGGGTAAGGCGTCTCCTGCGGGGTCGCCATTTCCCGGCGGCCGAATTTCTGAAAAAAGAGATCGGAATCGGAGCTACTCGTAGAACTAAGGCTGGTCCCTCGAAGGACAGCAACAGCTGCCATCGTCGGCAGAGAAAGGCCGCATGGACTCGCGGGAGGGGAGTCCGTTTCTTTTAGAAGGGGACGATGGCGGTGGGGGTATTTTTGGGATATTAAATAATGAGGCGGTTATCGTGAGGACGTAAAGCAAGAGGACTTGCGGAAGAAGGAAGGTCGACGTCTCAATTACCAAACTGTACAAAACAAAACAATACTTCCCCGATATACAATGAATCATGGATTTGGAGGGAGACGCAGACAGTCCACCAGCAGTGGAAGACTGGAAGTTGCAGCTTGGACATGGACCGGGTGTAGTCCGAATGTCCGCTATCCGATTCCACGGATATATTCAGATCCGACCTGGACTTTATTTAATACGATCATTCCGTCAAAACGAATTATATTTCTTCAACCTAGCGATAATTCTGGATCTGGATCAGCATATCGTATCAATAATACGATTATGAGGTTAGGATAAACCCGACGGATTCGGATAAGGATTTAGAAGCGACATTTGCTCCAGTAAAATTTTACGCGATAAGTTTGTTTGCGGCTTTAATAACTTGAACAAGTTGACTTATATTTGTATTTAAAGAACATTCTGTATTGATATGCGAAAATGCGGATAACGATACCCGCTGGCGGAGCACGCGAAAGTCGCGGATGGGTATTTCGTAATTTAGTGCAAACAGACGCCTTGAGAGTTGAGTGGGGGAAATGAGAAAGGCGGAAGCGGGAAGCAAGGAGGGAAGAATATGGCCGCGCTCTTGTTGCGCCTCGCTTCTTCCAACGGCTCCGCCCCTCTGCGTCATTTTCCCGCGGTTCGCAGGAACGCCTCCCGCCCTTTTGCGTCTTCTGCCCCTCGGCTGAGACCTCGAGCAGCCTCCGCTTCGACCTTGTCGTCCATGGAGACCCCGCCCGATGGCTACCGCAAGAACGTGGGGATCTGCCTCGTTAATCCTTCCAACAAGGCGAGAAATTTTCCCTCCTTCCTCTACCAGATGTTTAGGGCATTTACGCGGTCGATTAATTTTACTCTTTTTTTGTGCTTAAATATCTTGCTCGATTCGATCGAAGAGAGAATGTCGGTATCTAGGTTTTTTCTTTTCCTCTAATGCTTAATGCGAGGAAGCTCTGTTTCCGGCTGTGTTTTCCCTCCCCAACTTCTATGAATTTCCGGTTCTTTATAGCGATTTCGTTTCTTACTGGTATGTTGATTTTACTTCGTTTGAGATTTGAAATGCGGCATTGTTACGAGAATTCGCTTATGTCACATACTTAGTGTCTGAGGTGCTAGATTATGCAGATTGATGTGATCGATGGTTGTAATTGGTGGTTTGGTGAACACAGATCTTTGCAGCATCAAGGCTAGACGTTCCCGATTCGTGGCAGATGCCTCAGGTAATAAAATCGCTTAGTTCTTTTTGGGCTTAATTGTCATGTTCATATTGATAGGAAAAGCAAAATTATCATTCATAATTTGTTAAGCAAAGGAAAATGTCTTTCATCTGTCTATGTACATATCGTTTCTGGTTGTAGTGTTGTTTGTTGAAGACTTGGAGATGCTTGCTTTAAGTGTAGACCATGTTAGTTGCAAAAAACTTGATTGATGAACTGTTGCACTCTCGAGGATGGTTGGTCTTTGATTTGTGTGTATTGCGTTCCCTTGTGCACGGAAAATGGCTGCTTATCTCATGACTGAGCGTCTGAGCCTTGGGGTAGCTGGCTTCATTCAGGCATGTAAAGGCACAGGTTTGGTTTGATATTCATTTGGCTCGAACCCTGGTAAAAAGCTTCAAATCCGATGAAGATCTGTTAAATGCAAGATAGAATATCTGAGTGCATTCGAATATGGGATATTTGGTATCTTGTAATTCCCTTCAAATGGTTGGTGTTCAGAATCTTCAGATTCTTCAGGATACTTGAACTAGTTTTGATTGGAAACACCAGTGTTTTAGCCAGAGACGCTACATACTGCAGCATTGATTGTTGGTGGAACTTGGGGGACGTTTATAAGTAGAATAATGGCAGCCATCTACTGAAACTGCAAATCAGGACAGAGTTTGGTTTGGGTTGATTTGTTGAATCCACTGTTGTAATTGGACGACATTTTTTATGCTTGTAGCAATTTTGAGTTTGAAAACCATTCCCAATTGAGATGCATTTGAACTAATGGTTGAATTTCTGATTAAATTGGTACTTGTTGCTAGAATATGCACCAACCACTTCGACTGTTAATTTTGTGGAGGTTATGAGTTGCCAACATGCGATTTTGTTCTCTTTTACAGGGCGGTATTGACAATGATGAGGATCCCATAACTGCTGCTGTAAGAGAGCTGAGAGAAGAAACAGGCGTTATTTCTGCTGAAGTTCTTGCAGAGGTAACACTCTTTGTCTAATCTCTGTCTCTGTTAGTGACAACAGATGCTATGAATAAAAATTCGTTTGGTGGTCAAACTGTATCTTTTGCATTGTGTAAGGCAAGCCAACCTGAGCCTGAATTCAGGTTCTTCCACCCAAGCTCGATTAATCAAAAGTCTTGCTTGGGTCCCTGCAGTTCTGATTTAGCTTCTTGAGTGAAGCTTGGACTCATGCCTTAGCGATATCATTATGTAATTCTTTTGATAATGTAAATGGAAGAACCTCTTTTCAAAAGTCTGGTGTTCAACCATAAACGGCATCCTCTTTGCATCCAAAAGCTAGAAATGTGAATACTTCGTCTTAATTGCCTTGTTCTCTACTCAAACAATGGTTCCCGTCATTTGGGGAAAAAGTGTCTTGTTACCCGACTTCTGCCGCTGCTTCAGTGCAAGTGAAAAGCTTTGTCAGGATAAATCTGGTTGACCTATTTTTGGAGGGGCTTGACCTGGCCATATAAGATTGCATTAAGATTCCTGGTGGGCAGTTACATGAATTTCTCCCTGCAAGATCCCAAACTGACACAACAGGTCTCTTATTGGTTAAATTATGTAGGTTCCTTATTGGTTAACTTATGATTTCCCTCCTGAAGTGAAAGAAAAGGTCAATAACTTGTGGGGCACGAACTGGAAGGGTCAAGCACAGAAGTGGTAAGCTCTCGACTTTTATTATTATTACACATCGGTGTTGCACCTGTTCGTTATGTACTTATTCCCAAAAAAATTTCACGGGCAGTCGTGAGCGTTTGGGAATGTTCTTCCGTCTTTCTTATGCACGTCCTCTTTGTTGGTAATAGCCTAGATTCTGCAGCTTCTTTTGCTTTTCTACATACTACATATGGAAAATGGGCCGATCCTCACCCTGTTTGCTTCTTAGTCTGATAAGGAACCTCAAAAGTTCCAAGTGATCTGATCAGAATAATGTTACACGATCGAATGCCTATGGTTCAGGAACTTGTTGAGGTACTGAACTAAAGGTAAATCACAGAATAACAAAACCATGTTAAACTGCGATAAGATCCAACTTATCTTTTGTAATATGTTCTCTTCTTATAATCTTTAGCCTTTTTTCCGTTTGCTCATTCCTCATTTTTATTTAGTTTTTGTATTTTTCTATTTTCTAAGTAACAGACTTAAAACTTCCAATGTAGAATGTGATAGGTCGTGACTCATATTACCTTACAAAGGAGACCTCTGATACCATGATTGGCAACTGTCTGAATATATTCTAATAACTTGGCTTTATTGATGGAAACCTTGTCGACCAAACTCCGTTGCTTGTTGCTTTACAACTACGTTGCAACCGTCCTTTGAGCTGTATGTGCCCCTCCCCCATGTTGTCTCCACAACTTGCTTCCATGACGCGTTTTCTTCCAACAGTAGAACCTGCTTGAACATGTTTGCTTATTCATCTGCGGAAGCCAAATGCATATGCTCTTGTTATCTAAATATAGTTTTCATATCCCTTGCATCTATATTTGCAAAAAATTCCTCGAATGTTTTAAAACATGTACAGGTTCCTTCTGAGATTCACTGGAAAAGATGAAGAGATCAATCTCGCGGGTGATGGGACTGAAGCTGCAGAGTTTGGTGAGTGGTCTTGGCTGCAACCGCAGGAAATCATCGATCGGGTGGGTACAAATTCCTTTTTCTTTAATAGGCTGATTTGCCGCGGATGGGATATGACAGGTCCCTTGCCTTCATGCTGGGCAGGGGAGGGGTGCCTGATCTCTTACATCGAGGGACCCCTGGGACAGGCTCGTACTTTCCAGTTAGGAACTCGATGCGTCCAAACGCATTGGAAGTTTGGATGGGTTATCTCGTCGCCTGCACGAAATAAGCGTGTCCGATGCAGCGAAGGGACTGAATGAGGTTTTCATTTACTATCGCAAACCTCACCGATACGTCATATCAGCCATCGCTGGATCGGCACGCATTGGCTTGTATTGGGCATTTTTCTAGTTAAGAAATAAATATTTCTTACTATTATTTTAATAAGCTATCAGCTATTACCGGGCCGAGTTGGACCATAGAAGCGGATATGGTCTCCATTGGCCCCGTATCCTCTAATGCTTGAGAGGCCTTTGCACGGTTGCATTGGACCTGCGTCGTTGTGGGAAAGGCTGATACAATGGGTATCATTAGCTGATGCGGGCTGAAATGCACCGATGAACGGAACTAGACCTGAAGTATTATGCCGGCTTCATGTTGGCTGTCAGGTTGAGTTGAGGAACTATTCCAGTCTTGACATGAAAACTGTGAACTTCTTGAGCAGGCAGTGAGATTCAAGAAGCCTGTCTATGAAGAAGTTCTAAGGTTTTTCGCACCACATATCCAGTTCGATGCCAATCGGGCGGCATAGGATGTCAGAGCAATGATCAGTTTCGTGATTTAGATGCCACAACGGGCTGACAGTGTTGATGCGGAGCTTTTCACTCTCGTGGCGTTCGCTGCTTGGTTGTACTTATACCGGAAGGTGAGTTTATCATTGTTGGACTTTCTTCCAGTAACATAACTTGGGTTAGTGAATGAATGATTATTAACAGTTGCACGGCCTTAAAAACGTTCTGATTTAAAGGGTCTGTAACGAATGATTTATGAGATTAAAATGCCATGGAATCCTTCACATTAAGCAATCTTATTTTTTTTTATACACGCAACAGGATAGGCCGGAAGCTGAATTGGAAAGTTATTTAACTTGACCTGCAATTTGTTTTTTTCTGGAGGTAGATTCCTGATATATCATAAAGATCCATAAAATGAAGAAATTGGCTGCCAACAACAAAAAACCAGAACAAAAGGGGAAAAAGTTGCGTTCTGGAGTTTTAAACTACAAGTAGAATGCCTTACTGGAATTTTGTACCACTGAAATCTATCAAGAAAAAGTATTTTGTTTCAAATAGCTTATGGGATAAGATGATATTGGGATTATTGTTTGGTGCACCTTATGTGTAAAAAGTTAAGCTTACATGAATGAAATTGAGAATCTTTAACCCAAGGTCAATTGAAATCTCTTACATGCGGGGTTCATAGTGTAAACAAATATCGGATTTAAAAATGCCCATTTGCCTTAGCTTATCCAAAACCTCAAATTTGAGACCCTCAATGGAATCCCATCTTTTTATGAAATTGAGAAACTTTGAAGAGGTTTACAAACTTTAATCTAATTGTGTATGTCGACTGTGTTCTTTATTGTAAGTTGAATCCGTCTACTAGGCTCGATAATATCACCAAACCAAGTGTTTAGGGCAAAGTCGTTATAATAGGCCCTTGTCAAAGTAGGAGAGTTGGATGCAAACATTTACCACGAACTTTTGGCTACTTCTACTCCATATATTGCCTGCGCCTTACCTCCATATGGGAACCACTTCTCTCTGGCCCTGACCTGTCTACCACCCATCTCTAACTTCGAAGTGCAACTGCTGAGGTTGGGGGTACTTGTACCTAGATTGGACCTAGCTCACCCTGAATTCGAGGTGGATCTTGTCTTCCGCAGCTAATAGCTCGGGTTAAACGTCTTAACAATCCTCGAACTCAGCTTGGATAAGCTTGAGCCAAGCTGATCCAGAAAATGCCCGATCCTCCAATTGGAAACCTCCATCCTCCATTTCGGATCCATCACCCATGTCCAGAGCTCCTATCACGCTCCGTCCCGGCTCATCATCTCTCTCTTATGTCTTGCTGATTCCATCTCCAGGGTTCCAGCCACAATCCCTTACTGGATCGTCATCTCTTTCTATCTTGCCGTTGCTTCCAAGCCTCTCCTGGTTCCCTCTCTCTCTCTCCCTCCCTGTCTGTGTTACACTAGATTTTTATGCCAGCCGAAATGTGCGACGAGTGGAGTAGAGGCCGTTGTCTGACCATGATGTGAGATTTCATTCCGCATTAGATTTTAATGTTAAGTTTTGTTGCTCTAAGTTGGCAACTGTTATATTCATCTTCAAGTTGTAGCTAACAGTTGAGATGCCAAATTTGTCTCAAGTAGAAATATCGCAGGTTTGATCATCACAGCAACGCATAGTAAGTGCTGATTGTAGATCGCAAGTATGGATAAAACTTGGCAACTGTTGTCTTCATCTTCAAGTCGTAGCTAACAGTTGAAATGACGGTACAAATTTGTCTCAAGTATAAATATCGCAGGTTTGATAGTCACCGATACGCATGGTAAGTGCTCATGGTAGATCACAAGTATGGAAAGATCGCACAGGCAAAGATTTTTGCGGATTAATTTATGATTGAGAGCAAGATGGTGTTTAAAACAATACTATTAGACGATGCATTGGAAGGATAAATTCAGTCGGAGTAGAAGGCAACTAGGCAAGTGCTGCACAATTTGCATATGCAAGATAAAAATCAAAATAACGCGAAACACAAGAAGTAAAATGTACAATGAAAAAGCGTAGTTTATTGTTCTCTACATGACAAAGCACAGTCCACTAGTCCAGGCAACTAACATTGACAGGAAAATGCGGACTCTTCTCAATTGAAAAAGAACAATCTTATTAGTTGTTCTGCAGTTCATCAGATCAGGCATCTAAATCTTAGACAACACGGGCACCTGACGTCTACTCAAGGTGGCTTCAATCGTTCCATGTGGCTCGTCTGTCGGAGTGTAAACATCATCTGCAAACTGCAAAGGATATACAAGTTTCTCAATCACGAAGGCGGTGAAAGCAGTTTCAATGTATAAGAACTAATAAAACAATGGCTTGCATGATGATGGTCGATACCAGACCCTCCAGCCATGCAAGGGCGAGTTGCCATTTTTATATCAAATTTAAGATGAAATAACATAGGCTTTTGATATCAGTAAAACATTCCAAGTTTTATAAAGTGCTATATGGGTTGGACAAGGCATTAAATGGCAAAAAGTTTTTTTTGGGAATAATACGAGAGAACCATATTTTTAGGAAAATATTGGAAAAATCTTGGCCATTTTTAAAAATGAACAAAATCCTAGAAAAAACATGTGAAAATTATAAAAGTAAAAATCTGATAACAAAACAATGTAAAGCATGCGAAAAAATGCAACAAAAAAAGCAAAAGAAAAAAGGGAAAAAATGGAAAAACACAAAAAACATAAAAATCCGTCATGTTGGCGTTTTCCCCCCCTTTTTTTGATGACATGTTTTTAATGTTTTTGTTTTTTGCATTTTTTTCTGAATAAAAATGTGTTTTCTGTGACAATGCTACATGATCAAGTAGCAAAGTTCAACTGAAAATATTTAATTTGCAGTTATAAATGTTCATATACCTGTATAGCCTGTAAATCGGCAAAGTTAAAGATGCAAAAATTTCATTTGTTCATTTATAAAGAATCTAGATAAGCAACCACGTCTTAACCAATGGGCCAGCCCCTACTGTTGCCATTGAACCTTATCCTTGAAGCACCTGAAAAGATACTTCAAAAGACTGCTATTTAAATTTCATCAGTATCAGCAACAGACTCGTCAATGAAAAAAGGAAAAATGAAAGGAAAAAAAAACACAAAACTCCTGGAATTCATTTATAAAAACGATGAAAATTAACATGTAGGCAAAATTTGATTCACTTCCCTAATGCTATAGATGTTGGCATGGTCCCGAACTATAAAACTTGTTCAGCCTTATAGAAGGCTAAGCATCTTAAAAATTTAGTCATCTAAAAACTACGCCCTCTGAAGTTACCAAAGCTATCACTTTCTCCATTGGCGTTTCCGGTTAGGTTTCATTACTGAACCTATTAACGAATCCAAAATAGTAATTGATAACTCACCTGAACCATGTTAGCCAAATTAACAGGCAAGAAGTGGAGGTTTGGCATTTTCAGGTGGACTGATTCTACGAGAGGGAACCTGAAATTCCGTAAAAGTTTGAGCAGACAATTCAGATTTAGAAAGCCGCATGTCCATGACATGTGAAATGATTATCATGCAAACCTGTTAAGAACAGCTCGAGCCATGCAATAAAGAGTATTTTGGACAGATGGGCTGTAAACTCCTTCAGTTGAAGGGCCAAAAAAGGTATCAATTAGAATGCTCTTTATGTCCAAATAAGACTGTCTGAAACAGGTCGGTTTTACAGAGTACCTGCAGCAATCAAAACATTTATTCAAGTTAGTTTTCCAACTGTCACGGACAAAAGCATGGTATAATTGATAATGAGGCTGTAAGAGAATATATTGCAAAACAAAATTCAGGACTTAAGCGATGTTCCCACATAAGAATTCCATGCCAGATCATAAACAGTAGCATAAAAATGCACTTCCGAAGAAATGAGATGGTTAACACTATTTCACAGGAATTTGTCAAGTCCAGAAGCATCAGTTTCCTAAACAAACTGGGTCCGCAAAGGTCAACCACTGCTTTGCAGGCTTAGAATAACAGAATTTGGAAGGAATGCTTTTGATTTTGAACAAGTGATTGTCAGGTTAGGTCTTACTTCCAATAGCTTTAGACCATTTCTCTAGAAAAAGTATGGTTTCATGTGCAGTTCAGGTAACTTTTCCAAAAGCAGGGAAAAGAAAAAGTACAAAATCCATGCAGATCCACATGGAAATTAAAATAATGAAAAGATACATGCGATTTGAATTAAGTTGCTTACAGATGCATAAATATGTATCTTCACATATCAGAACATGCATACCTCCATTCAGCATTGACCTCTGTAGCAAATAATCTTTCTCTTGTTTCTTTCAGTAACGTATACTTATCATGTATAAATCCTTCAAATCCTGACTGTTAAAGATAAAACCATAAAATCAACCAGAAATTAGTAACAAGAAGTCATAAAATAAATTAGATGACAACAAGACCAGTAGACAAATAGAAATAGAACAATATTAGTTAGCATGAAATTCTCAAAAAAAAAAAAAAAGGCTTGCAGTTGAAAATGTAATGTTTGCATCTTTTAAATCAGGAGACTGTCTACATCTGAAATGGATAAAATCATACAGAAAGCTTTTCCAACATGTTCCATATATTGCACCACAGAAAGTATGTTCTTTGACATTTCCTACCACTTCCTTCTTGTCAGCTTTAAAGAGCACATGACTAGATCCATCATGAAAGCAAAACTTTTCCTTCTCAGCAAAACTTTGCAACAAAAATTTTCAAGTTTTTTAAGTCTCAAGTTGTCTTCTTCAGGAATTTTCTACCAGAACTTCATTGTGCTTCAAATAAGTCGTGCCAGAAAATAAGCATGTCATCAAAGCTGCAGGTCACAATTCATCAAATGCAAAAAACTACATTGATTAAATGAGAACAAACAAACAGTGGATTGCATGGTGAAAAAAAGAAAGGCGGACATCCTCAACTTTATCAGCTTCAAGCATTCAATATGTAAAAGCTTCTGTTCCAGGAGAAAAGGCATTTCTGCTTGCATAAAAGAGAGAATAGAAGGAGGCTGGGAAATACATGCCTTAGTTGTTTTCAGCAGAGCCAGCCCTTCTATACCTGATGTAACCTGATAGCCATCTTTCTTCACCACCACTTCGGTAGTATGCTTATCAGATCCAAGTTTAAATCCTGGACAGGAAAATGTCTTTAAGAAATACATGCCAAATAAGCATGTCGACCACAGAACTTAAAAATACAAGCTACAAGACATCGTAAAGCACATAAATTCTCAAGGGCAACACTGCTAACGGGTACTGGACAGATCAGTACCTATACAAAATATTTGGCTTCGACAAAGAGTTAAAAAATTGTGCAATAAAAAAAAAAGTATAAAAACTTCTGTCTCAGACACAAAATGTAGCTTACACATGCAAGAAATGAACATGGACAGCAAATTAGCATGAACTGAGACATGACATCACAAAGACAGATAAAGCTGCAACAGGCAAACGGTTTGCCATCAGAGGAAAAGCACGGAACACAAACCATGTTTATGCATTTGGCCATCTACTGTTATCCGCTCCCATGGTTTCTCAATGATCTTGATGATTGCACATGTGACCTAGAAGAAGCATCATGCAGATAGATGCATCAGGAAGGGAAAAAAAAAAGACAGAAAACAAAATAAGTTACACATTTTCATGCCATTGTTACAAGCAAAAGCCACATGGTTGCACATGTAATCACATGATCCTTTGCAGTTTGCACATGTCAATGAGTATCGAGTGTCTTTGTCACCAAGATGCAATGCATTTTACATAAGAAAGGTTAGATACTTATTTTTTTTTATCTCCAAGAGAATGACATTCATTACTTTTCTAATTTTGCATAAGATAAAAAATAATAATTTTTCCTGCACCTGATTTCTCCCAAAGTTGAGGGAAAAAAAAAATCAAACGGCATAGTTCTTTGAATCATTCAGCTATTTCACATGTTTTTGTTTTTATTAGATTAAATATTTAACCTAAGCACAGATCCAGATATTTGTTGTCTGTTGTCAAAGGAAAACAACCTCAAGTCTTTGGGGATTCTAATATAATAGGCCATTAAATCAAAACTTAAATATACAAAATCTAGTACTAGACACGAACCAGCAAGAACAGAAAGTGGATCTTGGGTACATAAGAAGATAAGGAAATATCATGGCGCAGATTACTTGTACATACCTTGGGTAACTCATTTAACTACTAACTTGGTTAAAATCAGACTCTGTTTTGCCTTTTCTCTGACCTAATGGAAATAGAAGCAAACGTTGGTGAGAGAGCATTACCATTTTCTGGAGAACTTCTTATTCTTTCATTCTGAAGGAACCAAGTTCCAACAATTGAACTGCATCTTGTAAGTGTTCAAAGTCCAAGGTTCAGAATTTATAGATTACGAGGCTCACAAGTTCGTGCATTTTCATTGAGTTTGGACGGTCAACCATGATTTTTAGGTTCCAAACCATGGCAAACACATCTGCAAGGTTAAATTCATGAGAATAGCTCATCTATTACCTTCTGCATCATGTCCATACCGAAAACTATCAAAATCAACTCTATGCACTATTTGGGTATATATATATATATATATATATATATATATATATATATATATGAATGTATGAACATACGCGTGCAAGGAGGCATGCATGTATCTGTCCAACTATGCACTTGCACCGCACACATACTTATATTTTGAATTGCAAAACTGAGGTGAAATGAGTGAAAACCAACATCTTATATAATCCTCTAAACTTACGTATCCAAACTGCAGCTAAAGACTCCTCCAGAGGGCGGAAGCAACAAAATATTATAACTCAACCTGTTACTGCAACCACCCAATTAGGCCAAAGTCCTAGCAATATTTTATACCAGTTTGCTATCACGTTTCATCTCACCCTTTCCCCATCCCTCCTTTTTTTCATGGCTCTCTGCGGGCCACTTGTCCCAAAACGCTTATAGGAAGCATTCCTTTTAAGAAATTCGTTCAAAAACGAACTTTAGAAAAGGTGGGGTATGAATAAAGAAACAGAGAAAACAGCCATAATAGTCAGATGGAATCTTCATCATAGAAACAAAAGCAAGAAACAAACACTACAAGATGAGTCATCTCACATGCGAATAAGTGCTCGTGAAATGCTCTCCGAGTCGAATTGCAAACTCTTCCACAGAGGCGATCTCCGCACATTCCTTGGCTTTAACATAGACCTAGCACATGCACCGTTTAGGCGCAAATTTACAACAATAAAGATCCACGAAAATAAGAAATGAATCCGCCAACGCCACCAACAACAAAAGGAAGAGGAAAATTGACATGGGTGACACGGTTAATGAGAGAGAGAGAGAGAGAGATTCTTTACCGTGTTCTTCATGGAATCGGTGGCGACGATGTTGGAGTTGTCGTCCTGAAAGTATGACTCCTTGCAGTCCGAGAGCAGAAGGACATGAACGTTCCACTCAGCCATGGACTGGAGGCCGTCTCTTCCCCTCCAGACTCTAGCAACCCTCACCCTGGCCTTTCCATGCCTCTGCTCCAGATGAAAACCTTCCTCCGATCGAAACTTCTCCGCCATCTCACAGGAATGCTCTGCGGTCTCTGTCTGACAGAAACAGAGTCAAGAACACACAACTTTATAGCCTCCGAGAGAGAGGACGAGACGGCAAAATGTAACACGTATGGGCCACTGCATCCAGGGTACTCCAAAAAGCAAATGTCCACTTTGCCATTGCTGAGATTTCTTCCTTCAAACGGTTCGGATCCTCTATCCGGGTCCATCCCCAGCCCCTCCTTTTGCTTAACCAGCTATTTCATTACTTATTAAAAGAACAATTAAAGTTTTTATTTATAACATAATTTTGGAAAAACAAAATTAAAAAGCTGAGGACCAAACTGAAGGTCAAAATAATACTTTTTATTATTAATAACATTTCATTAATTATGGCTTCATAAAATAGTCAATGACAACTGACAAGAATCACTTGATACAATTTAGAAACCTCGGAATATGCAAATTTATTTATGACTAAAATTAGAAGATATTCTTTCAATTCATTTTTTTCAACGGATTCGGGTCGATTTGGGACCCAACAAAGTCGAAACCGGATCCTAATTGATAAGGACAAAACAGAAAACGAGCGTACCAAAATTTCTGACGGCAAGAGTCCGGTTATCCGTTATATGGTTCCGGTGGGACACCATATATTATCCAGCCGTCGTTGAAGTAAGAGCTCCCAAAAACTGCGCATAAAATACGTGCCGAAGTTCTCCTCCTTTTTATTTTGAACTGGTCCATTGTTGTCCGGACATGTATAAGTCCAGGTCACATATACATAATATTCACACACTAGTAAAATATAATATTAAAGTTCAGGACCAGTTTTGACTTTTTTTTTTTTTGAGTTTTAATATGAAGCAAGCAAATAAAGATGAATTCAATCTTAAAAATCCATATCCAAATCATGCAAAAAAAAAGAAAAAAGAAAAAGTGGACGATCTCAAAATTAGGCAACTTGTAAAACTTAAAATTAAGTCTGATTTTGTAAGTTTGTGAAAAGAGCACTTTTAGTTATAGTGTGAAACTGAAAGGAGCTTCAAGAATATTATATACTTATGAGAGATATATAAAAAACGACGGAGTCTAAAAAGAACAAAATGTAGTTCTGCCTTGATTATTATATTTAAAATCTTTTGTTCAATTATTATATATATATATATATATATATATATATATATATATATATATATATATATATATATATATATATATGTATATATGTATATACTTTTGGTACTAATAATAAAAGACAATGCCAGAAATTTTTGTCTATGGAGCACTAAATGTATAGGTAATAAATTTTTCTGGGAGAAATTGTCCACAAATAATGACATCTAAGTGCATAACCTTAAGGCAATTGGGATAAAATTTACCCGGATAAGAAGTCGGAGTTTTATTTCCTTTCTTGGATATATATGCTCTATGACTAGACTGTCGATCAAATCGCTCAAATAGAGACACACCCCCTCTAATCAATCAACTTGAAAGAAAGGTCCTGTGGGGGCAATCCTTTGGACAGATGACGGAGCGTTTGCTGACATATATCTTGGTGGACGTAAATTTAATACAGATAAAACAGGCTTATGGGTCCACATTTTTATCATTATTTGACTGACAAGCAAGTCTGTTGATCAACCCCCTCACCTGCAATACCTAACCTCAAGAAAGAAAATAAATCAAAGCTTCTTTGTCTGCTTGTTGACACGGCATTTTTTGGCTGTTTGCAAGCCAGAAATATTCTTATGGATTTTAATGCCTGAGACAAAAAATAATATATTTCTTTTATTTTGGTTGTAAAAACCATTTTCCTGATTCTCATATTTTAAAGAGCATTAAGATTCCCCAGTTGGAGAACTGTATGTGGATAAGTTCCATTGTAACAAGTTGAGATGGAAGCCAACAACTCTGCACATCATTTAAGAACATGAGATCATCATCCCCATGGCAACCATGCGCCATTTAACAAATGAAGGGCGGATGTCATCGGTGGCTGCCCTCTCTGCATGCACATCCATTGATGGCATGCTCATGTGCGGTGGCCTTCTTCGTGCTCCCATTAAACAAATGCCATGCATATGTGGAAAGATGGTTGGTGGATAAGCATGGCTCTGGTGATCCATCCACAACTTTGTCTCTTCCTTCTTGCTTTTCCTTTCTTATGGTGGCTTGCTAAGAGCAAGCAGGATGGACTTTGGATTTTACCTGAAACCCGATCCATGGTATCAGAGTCCTCAATCTGTGGGCGCTTGTGATTTTGTTTAGCTGGTTTAATATTATTAATGTCGGTCTGCATTGACACGTGTCAGCAAGTCAACTGATATATAATTTTTTCTTTTTTGGATTGATGTAAGCAATGGCCCATAAGTGTCTCCCGTCACTGCATGCCACCCAATCCGACTGGTGGTTGCAGCACAATGACCCTTTAATCCCGCATGTGACACGTCGTCGATATCAATCAAATTGTTGAATGCGCAACGGTAAATGAAATTTGATGGCACCTACAAAGTTTGGTGTGTTGGCCGAGCAAGTGGCTGGTAGGCAGCTGGTCATTAGTTCAAGTTTGTTAATTGATATTTGAGGGTCCCATATTAACATTGCGGAGTCAGGACAGTCCAACCTCTGTATTTAAATACTAAAAATACATAGAGTGATTAAAAAATAATATTTTTTTCAATATAAATTTTTTTTTTTCATTGACCAGGGTGGGGCCATGGCCTAGGCGGGCCCTCCCTCCCTCCGCCCCTGCATACTAAGTAGGTCCGGAGCAAGGGGAAAAAATAGAGATTACATAGGCGGTGGCATATTTCTCCCACTCATCTCATCTAAATTAAAAGTTGATGCAAATCACAACTATGATTTTGAAAAAGAAAAATTTGCATAATAAATTTTGAAAAAGTCCAAAAGGGCATAGAGGAACCACAAACTGAAGATGATCATCAATCGTCGAATACAAAGTCCTCCAAGCAGTTTGAATGGGCAAATGCAATGCCTTTTAATGTATTAAGGAACTTGAGATGAGATCCAAACCCAGAACCGAACACCGAGTCAAAAACCAAAACTAAACTAAACGTAAAGCATGATTCAAGATCTGAATTTGGTAGGTTTATGTAATCTTTAATTCTCCTCTGTTCCCTTTGACGAGGTCGTTTGCGTCGACACCTCTCATCGAGATTATTTGTCCACATGTCTTCATTTTCTTATTGATTTCCATCGCACAGTAGTAGAAGTGGGATAGAAAAAGGTGAGACAACTGAGGCTCTCCAATTAACTGGAGTGTCGGTGGCACCTTGTCTTGGCATGTCAAACATTCACGTCATTAATCTTTTTCGATTTTCCTTCACCTACTATAGCCAGGATTTTGTTGAGGGACGGGCCAAACCATCGGCGGGTCGGGCCAAAAGGAGCGACGGTAGGGCCAAAAGGAACGATGGGTCGGGCCAAACTAAAAAAAAATTAATTTTTTACATATAATCTTTTTTTTCTGGGCTCACCCGGGCCATGGCCCGGGCGGCCCCCCTTCCCTCCGCCCCTGCCCATAGGTGCGGGACACCCCCCCCCCCTTTTTTTTTTACGTTATTTTATCTTCTTTTATTGATGGGATGTCAACGCCAACGGATCATATTCAAATCAAATATACCTTTAACAGTGTTTTCTTTTTCCAATATTCACATATTCTCATTCATATTCAAAGTAAAAAAAAAAAAAAATCATATTTGAATCTGAGTCCAAGATCCAATTTCACAATCTGAATAAGATCCGAATCCGATTTTCACATTGATTTTCGAATCCAAATATGAAGTTTGAACGGAATCTAGCCCATGTTCAAAATGTAAGAGTATTGGATATAAAATATTTATTTAAAATAAAATCTGATCCGAATCCGATTGGATGTCATTTCTCAAATCTAAATTCGGTTGAATTTTTTAATCGGATATTAAATTTTTTTTCATATCTAATTTTTCCCAGAATAGATTGAATACATTGACATCATTATCCACAGACAAAAGGCCTCTTTTGAAATAGAAGGGTGTGATCTTAAATCCACAATTCTCAAATCTTGAGGATTCTAGATGGAAAGCAATCAAATGTTCCGTTAATGTTTATCCTCATAATTACTTTCCGCCTATTATTTTCTGAAAAAACTTCAACTTAAAAAAAATAATAATAATAAAGAGGTCCTATTTGAGTTGACAAAATTAAACATTATATGGATTGAAAGTCAGATCTTATGAAATTTCTTTATACACATTAAATGGAAGAATCGTGCATATACTCCTAACCTCTTTATTATCTACCTCACCATAGCAGTCTTCTGATACTAAGCAGAAGAGAAGCATATGCCTAGAAGGTAGATCATAGCTTATATAAATATTAACAACTCAGACATTTAGATTATATCTGTCATGTTTAATGTTTTTACATTTTCGAGCAGGGAAGCCCCGAGACTGAATGATGTACAACTGAAAAGGGTAAGAAAAACATAAACAAAAGATCACAAAAACATCCCTAGAGGAAGCCTAATACATCAACCAACTAAGAGTGTGCACAACCTTTCTAGGCATCATTTGAGCTATCTTGCAAGGCCAAAGGGAGGGCGGCAAGAGGAAAAGAATAAAATAAAAATGGAGAATTGCATACCTCGAATATGATGATATTGGAAATGAGACATGGGAAATGAAGGAGAAATAAATGAAATGAGATATTGGTCACGTACCTCTGCTGAAAATGATTTAGAAGAGGAATTCTCACTTTAGTAGACAATTTGTTTGATGGGTTGTTGCTGAGCAGCAACTCTCTGGTTCACCTGAGATGCCAAGGCGGATTCGCAACAGGTTTGGCTGCAACAAGACTCACAACAGCCAAGGCATCAAGATCTCCCGCTACTTGCCAGAAATAGGGGACTGCTCGTGGAGCTGTAACTCTCTGCTCACCACTCTGCTTAACAAGTCCTATGACTCGTTGGAATTGTGAAATCTTCAGTATGACGTGGAGCCGACGAAGGAGTGAATCGGTGGCAGCAGTTGGTGGCAGAGGATGCGGAACAGGAACTGTTCCGGCGGCAGTCGCAGGTTTTGCGGTCTGATAACACTATTTCAAGTTGTACCTGGATTTTCCATTTTGTAATGCCTTTTTCTAATATACCCTTTTATAAAAGTTATTTTACTTAAATCACCATTTATCAAAGTAGTTTTAACATATAACTGCTAAATATCAGTCATTTCATCAAGGCCTACTGCAACACATAGCACCTTCAACAATTGCATGTGATGATCACTCAAATATGAGTATATGACTAAAGAGTTTTAGACCTTTATGACTTGTCAATATATGAGAAGTAGAGCAATTGGATTCAACATGCTTTGTCAATTGATTCAAAGTCAGTTAGTTCATTGCTAGACTCTGTTTATAAAAATATCTAACAGATCAAACTTGATCATTGATGGATCACCAGATTTGGATTTTTCAAAGAATTTTACATCTCTACTCTTAATCAATCATATAGTTTCATGAAAAACATTGGTTAAACCATATCATAATTAACGAAAAGCTTAAGCATCGAAAGCAAACCATATGTCGTAACATATGTCAATATTCTCAATGGCAATCATTGCCAATAATAAAACCAAACCACCAGTATTCGCTATTTTTCTTGGGGACATGCGATCCCTTAAACCAATTTCAATGAGAAACATTTGTTCGAAGACGCCCCTACCATTTGTTTGAAATTGAAAGTTACAACTAAATTATTACATGTAATTAGGTTCAGATATTGGTCGGAAACAAATGTCCATAGAATATCTAAGATCACATATGAAACTAAATCTGAAATATAAAATAAAGTAAAATTAAGCAATTTACATTTGTATCCAATCAAGCATCAAATTACAGCCGAAATATAATAATGAAATTGTATGGTGCTATTGAGATCCGGGGCGGTGCGCTCGTAACGGAAACTAACTGAAATCCCAAGAGGGAGCAGAGCTCTCCGGTGTCGTCAGGGCAAAGATCCGGCTCGACGTCAGCCATCGTCCCTGTTAAGTAATGAGGCTCTTAGCAATTAAGTTCAGCTTAGCCACTAATTTTGAATTTATTAGCAGGTTGTTTGGATCAAGAGTCTAAAAGGTTCTCACCTCATGCGAAGATAACTAAGTGGTTACATTTTAACAGAATAGATTGTTGGAGATTGTGGGAGTGTCCCATGAATCTACTCATATATATTCATTTGACACTAATTTTAATGTTTTATAAATCTATCGTATTCTTTCGTGAAACACTCTCACAAATTCTTCATACCAAACTACTTCTACATTGAAGCTGGGATCAACTTCGTGAATTTATACAATGTTTCCAAAGTAGTCGTCTTCTCTTTATTCTCTTTATTAGATCAATGTTTCAAGTAATCAGCAGCTGCTTTGTGGTGCTAATCATTTGCTGCGGATATCTGCTAATCTTTTCTCGAAATCGATTCCGTTTGAGAAGCTATCTCGGAATAGCTGTCCATGTTTAAATTGCATTTAATGATGCTGGTGCTAAGCGCTGCGCTTTGAATTTAGATGCCTTGATTAATTTCGATCTGATTCATATTGCCAGCTTTTCCCTTCTTTTTAACGCGATTCGATTCAGAAAGTAACTGTTCCCCAAACATGGTCCATATCTAAATCGCAGGCATTTGCATGAACAATTGCCAGGCGAGCTAGCTGTCAAAAATTTAGCTTTGATTTTCTTTCTCTTTCTCTCTCTTTTTTTTTTATTCGGCTTGTGTCAGTGGAAAATAAACTTGAATGAAAGGCGACGAATGAATATTTTTTTTCTATCTTCTAAAATAATTTTTTCAAGTAATATTTTTTTTATTGTTATAGGTTTTCAACCGATGCAAATGAATCGAATTTTTAACAAATCATGACGACAAATCAGAAAGGAAAAAGACCCTTTGGCACCAACTTAGGATCATAACTTTTCAAGGAGGATAAGAATACCGTGTAAGAAACACTGTTGTCTTCACAAAAACAAATATACATTATTATAATTAAAAATAAATGAATAGAATGCCCCTGGATAACGAACAGTCATAAACCAGAAATAGTGCCTAACATGTTTGTAGACCCGTAGATTTTTTAGCGGTTATTTAAAGTGCATTCCACTTGCATTTCAACTATTTTTCTATTAAGAAAAAAAATCCAATTAAGGGCTCATCTTTCATGTACAGTCTCAAAGCGGGTCGTATATGTCTGAATTTCATCTCCTGTTTCTGCATCTTAATCTGATTACATCAACATTAAGGATGGCAATTTATAGTTACTTGTAAAACAAGGTGCCATAACATAATCAACCTGTGGATTATATATCACACTACACCGATAGATTCCATCATCTTCTTTGTCAGCCAGAATTGACGTCTTCAGTATACCAGCGAACTATGCCATATGATTTCAGAAATCCTGCACTTCCAAACCATGTGCTCCCTTTCTTCCCAAAACCAACTTATGGTGTCGCCTTTCATTTTAATTCTCCTCCACACCACCCTTTCTGTCCATACCCATCTCATTCCTTCCAAGTATTTCTCCTCTATTGGTTTCCAAAAGCTTCATGCCATTTGATCAAGGGCAGATCCAGAAGCAAGCCAACAACCAGATGAAGCAGAGCAGCAGCCCACTGCAAGGTACTGTAATCTCTGCCGGCCAACAGCACAACCATCAATTGTACCCTGATCCCAGTGTTAACGACGATGTTGAATCCAAAAGCAGCCATGGCCGCGTCCTCAGCCTCTTGCTCAAGTTTGTCATTGCCTTCTCTGTCATCCTCTGCTTTGGTGATCTGATTGGCCTGTTCCTTCTCAAACCAGCCATGGTTGAGGTCAGGTTTGAGAAGGCATCACTAACAAAGTTCAGCTTCACCAACAAGAACATCCTGAATTTCGATCTTGCGTTGGATGTTAGAGTGAGGAACCCCAACAAGAAAATTGGCATCTATTATGAAAGCCTTGAAGCAGTTGCTTTTTACGAGGGCGAGCGGCTGGGTGCGGTTTCGGTGCCGAGTTTCTACCAAGAGCCCGAAAACACAACGCATGTTCACCCTGTATTTCGGGGCCAATTCCCGGCCGGTCGCGGTTATGGCGTTTTCCGGGATTATATTTTAGGGAGACATCAAGGTTGGTTTGAAGCTGAGGTTAAGTTTTTCACAAAGTTCTGGCTGAAGGTAGGGCCTCTGAATGGAGCTCTATATGAACCAGAGTTCACTTGCCCTTTGTTGGTTCGTTTGGGCTCTGTAACTTCATTAAGAAATGCAGAGCTCAAATGGTCAAGATGTGAGGCTGAATTTCACCCTCTGAGTTTTTCCCCGCAGATTCTAAATTATGTCGTCCCCTTCGCTTTGGTTGTATTATATTTGTTGGTACTAGTTTTTGTACATTTTGTATGATTCAGTTTTGGAGCAAAAAGGAAACTGCTTGTATATGGGCATTTTGTATGATTCAGTTTGTACATTTTTCTTATTTCCTAACAATGGTTCGTCGGCTTTTCTTATTTCTTGACAATGCTCCGTCTTCTTTTCTTAATGCAAGAAAAGCAAACGCAACGAAGACAAATGATGAAAAATGCTATTTCTTTTTAATAACGTGCTGGCCTTTGGCTTATTCTTTTGTTCTGTTTCTTAACTTTATTCTTTGGAAAGAAACTCTGTTTATTCTTTTGACAAGAAACTCTGGTTATTCTTTGGAAGAAGATACTGTAAACGGTTCTTCTTCGTAACAGAAGAATGGGGAATCTATCCAAGTGGGTGAGTTTTGAATCTTTTCAACGTAAACTGGCAAAGAAGATGAAGAAACTGCTGGTCCAAATAAACAGAGATGGATCAAATGTCCATTTTCTTCACACTTGAGGTTCATTTTATGTTTAGTACTTTGAACTGCAACCCATTTAAACTGATCAAGAACAAAACTAGCACAACTGGAAAGAAACCATTTTGATACATTAATAAGGCCGCAAGCAGGTCAGATGCAGATCAAAACCAAGCTACCAAAGCGACCTCTAAAGTGGCAAAGCAGCTTTACTTTAATTTGTTCAATATCAGATCCAAACATGAACTGAATCCAAACTAGTAATCAACTTCAAGTAATCAAGAGTACCTCAGCCATGAGGCCATTATATATATGAGGTTTTTCTGTTTTCTTCTCCGATTTCTGATTTTTATTGGAAGACATAATTTTAAGGAGTGGCAGAGCCATAAATTTTTAAAAGAAAAATCTTAATAATTAATTAATTTTTTATGTATAAATAAATCAAATTTTATGAACAGCCACAATGTAGCTTCGCCATTGGTTTGAAATTTTTGGGTTCATCATTTGTGATGCAACCAATGGGTTCATTGTGTACGATCAACCAAAACAAGTTCTCTTCAATGAGAGAATAAATCAACGGTTGACACTTTATATATCGCCGTTTTGGAAATATGAAAGTTTTATATAAATTACTATGGGCCATATGAGCGAATTAATAAAGTTCACGTGCTATTGTCATTTAAAAAAAAAGGTCCTCTCAAAGGACAAATAGCAACATGACATTTGGCCTCGTGAAGATTATTTTTAAATCGGCACTTGGTTGTCGAGTCAACCGATCATGTCTGAAGATATTTTTCAGTTTCCTGGTTCTCATACTGTGGGTGATATAGTTAGGGACGTACAAGTATATCGTACTTCTATCACAATTTTGAATCCGTTTAGTCGAATCCAAGAAAGAAAATTTGAGTTCGAGTAATAATCAAATAATATCCTACTAAAATTCGATAAAGATCTAGCTAGATGAACGTCAGATCTTATGCCAGCCTAATCAAAATTCGTATTTTAAATCATATTCAGTTGCATAGAATCCATATAATTAATTGTGAAGGGATTGTACCGTATTTAAGCGAAGATCAACATGAAGTTTGAAGGCGAACAAGTTCCCGGGTAGAATTATTTCTGAATTGTTGGTTCCATTGGCCGCTGGAGAAGTTGGTTTTAGCAGAACCAAGTGTGAACTTCACGTTCTGTAACTTTGGTCTTCGTTCTTCTGCCTTTTTGGTTTATTTGTTTTTTTCCATCTGTTCTTTGTCAGATATTCTATTTTCCATTGAACCAGTGGGGTCGAAAGCCAAAAACGGCCGATCAAGGCTGTCACGTTCAGGCACTGGTGTCCATCACATGGGTTTTGCAAATTCCCTGCCTAAGCTAAGAATCATTTTTCTAGTTGTGATATTGACCTTCTCTTCATCTTTTTCTGTGTCGACTTCCAGAATTTGCGTATGTGGAAACTGCAAGTTTATGATATAAAATTATCAAGTCATTGATTATAAATCCTTTCTTCTTTGCCCTCATGAGAGAGAGACAGAGAGAGAGAGTTAGAAAAGGAGTTTTTGTTCTTCAAAAAAACTTAAAATACTCGATGATGACTTCATAACTATAGGTGTGTTCAAGTAAACATTATACAGTTAATTTTGATCTGCTTTTAATATCCCAGTAGCTTTGCTCCGTTTATACATAGTTCCTACCAAAGAAACACACATCTTTCCAGGCAACCTGGCTTTGTATAGTTAGGAAACTTGTTTTTTCTTTGGAATTGACGCAATGACAAGTCATCGTCAATGGAAAAAGAAATCTGCAGATTTCTCTTCCGAAGGTCAATCTCTTGTTAAAAGCCAGGATTTACACCTTTGGAACTCGATGTACAGTGAGGAGTTTGAATGCTTCAAGGCAAAAACAATATTAAATGCATCTCAACATAAAATTCGGTGGAAACATCCAAGGGAAAATTGGTGGTGGTGTTTTATTCATGAGAATTTTGCCTAAAAATCAACGTTTACCTTCAACCCGCAAATTCTCAGTTAAATTCCGGGTGTTTCCTTTTTGGCATGATCCAATAGCAGTCTGTCATTCACATTCTTGACCTTCCCACATTGCTTCTCCATTCAGAGACGGCAAGGTCATCCCTTTTGCAATTTCTAAGGAGACAAATTTTGACCAGGGATTTAGATCCATATTCATGAACTAAGCATCTGATTGATAATGCATTCACTTTCTTTTCGAATGGCTGGTCTACAAAATTGTAATATCAGTTTCTCCATGTTCTACTACATATCAACAACAATAATAAGTCTTACCAATATTTTCGAAGCCTTAATATCTTTCAGTCTAAAGATTTTAATATTCAACTTCGCAAACCACGTTGGCAAAGTTCTATTGATGAATTACTCTCTTTCCTTTGGGTGCGCGGGAGCTGCTGAATAAGCGCTAAAGCCCTCTCTCCTTCCCTTCTGCTCGAGGAATACAGGACAGCTTTGGGACAACTGAAAAGGCCAGTAAGGCACCAAAACTTTCCTTGGTTACCAGAAGCTCACAACATACACACAAAAAAAGACTGAATAATTAAAAAAAAAGGCAAAACATTCTTCATGGTACGGTCCAGCACTACAATGAATCATGAAAGCTACACAAAGATAGCACAATCCTCATATGCTGCAACACAATGCCATGTAAGAGAACACATACAATTTTACAGCTTAATATACTTGCGTAGTCCCAAGCTCATGTCCCACCCATCACATTGATCACACGCTAGAAGGATCCAAACCCAACTCTTTTCTGGTTTTTCCAACAAATAGATCCTTAGATTTTATATATCCTGGAATGTACCCAACGGTTGTAAGGTAAGGTAACTGAGCAACAGCTTGTTTCCTCCCAAGGGACACAATGGCATTTGCCGAGCCCTGTTTGTATCGGTAGAGTTCACTTTCACTTCGTCCCTCCAGCAGCAGTTTCAGGTTCTTGGCAGCCAGCAATGCATGCTTGTGAGCAATGTATCCTTGCTTCATTTCCTGTGTGGTACAAGCAAATTTCAAATATTTTGATGTAGCTATGAGCCAGGCGTCCGATTTCACTATGAACTGTGTAAATTTTCCCCGCCGTTTTCTTTCTTCCCCTTCCCTTTCTGGACCAGACTATGCACATGCCAGCAACTATTCTATAGCACCAAGTGTCAAGCTCACGAGGTTATTCAGCAAGTTTCCAAATATCAAAACATGCAGCCTAAAAGTAAAGAAATAAACATTACTGAGAAGTATCTCCGGCAACAACATTTTATATCATCAGATGTTGTTGAAGCAAAAATTGAAAGATTATGGGTTGGTGTATCCCAAGAAGCCATAGTAAGGTTTGCCAAATGACGAAGAGTGCAAATGCATGCCAGTGCAAGTGACGTCCATAATTTATTACTAACTGTATGTTCCCGTACACTTATATCCCACTGGCAAACATGAGAACATGGTCATATCGTGAACTATAACCTATTTGTGCTTGAATAAACCCTTGGATAGCTCACATGATGGACTGCCTTATACTTGTGTGAAGGAAGACTAGATCGGGTGAAAGAAACTTAAATGAAATAGGCAGACCTGAAATTTATAAGACTATAAGGTGTAAAATTCGAATCAAAGAATGGAATAGAACGGTGTGGAATGATGCAATTTCTAGAGCTAAATGGTTCCTATTTTTGGCATGTAGGGACAGAATCTTGACCTTGGAGGGGCTCCAACGTTTTAGTCTTGCCGTGGCCAATCGCTGCATGTTGTTAAAATCTAAGGGGAGTTTGTTTCTTATCTGGCTTGTTTCTGTCAGGCAGCCAAAATAATATAGAAGTTCATGGGTGTGTTTAAAATTTAAATGCATGCATGCAGCCCCGTGTATAAACGAGCATATTCTGGATGTTGATCATGTTACCAATATGCATATTTATTTCATAGCGTCTGAGATGATGATAAAGAGTAATGTGAGAAATAATGATTAGGTATAAAATAATATGTACAAGATAACAAAAGATGTATGAGATAATGCTAATCAGAGGTATGAGATAATATTTATGAGATAACAAAAGATATATGAGATCATGACAGATGTATGAGACAATGTTATGAGCGAGACAAAAAAATAAAAACTCCCTTTTTAAATACCTCAAATAACTAGTATTATTATACGTATATGCCTGACTGTTTAAGATAAAAATAGCTTAGAGTTTTAGAAAATAAAAAAAAATCAAAAGTAACAACAGGGATGTATTTTAAATAAAAACACGTACAATACAACAATAACTTTACTGCGTACTTTTTAAAGTATGGATCGTACTACATATATTGGTCAAAGTAATGTTTTCACCCTCTGAATGTTCAATGAAGAGTCAAAGACAATAATTACCCGGATATCGGTGATGTCTCCAATAGCAAATATGTTTTTCTTGCCCGCAACTCTTAAGTGTTCATCAACCATCAACTGCCCACGCTCGTTCAGACAGTCCTGTAATATACCGTCTGTTAACCACGAAGACCCGAGGCCCTTCCCGATGCAATTGGAATTGAGAATAATCTAAGTTCCATAACTTTTCCACTTTCAAAGATCTCACAAATGCAAATCAAACATGGGATATGCCATTTCCGTTCCAATTGTCCATTAACTTTTGCCTACTTGTACTCCAAAGTGAAACCCAATTCATTCAGTATTAGAATTTAGAACTAGGCTGTCTAAACTAAAACTTTTTGGACGGTAACTGCATTTTTACTTCCAGCAGTAAAATAAAAGATTAATTTCACCGTGGTCCATGAAATCGACAACTGCATCAACTTAAATAAATAAATGTAAAAGACGAGCGCGATTCATGGCTTTTAGTTTTGAAAGGAGAATACCGCAAAAAGAAAACAAACAAAAAAATTTGCATGTTCTTGAAAATTTCCAGCAGGGTTCTCTCAAGAGTCATGGCATATTGAGAATCACTTCAGGCAAATGGAATCACCCTGCATAGATTTCCCATTTGTTTTTCTCTGCAGGGGCATGTGCATGTGTTGTATGTGGATGTGGTTATTATTACAATCATTGCATATTTGTGCACTTCGCAATAGATTTAGTTCTTTGGTGTTATGATTGAGATGCAAAACCTTATGATCCAATAAATGGATGTAAAACCTTAGTCTGCCTAATTGATCTAAATGATATTAAGGAAAAAAAAAACTGAAATGCCTATCAAAGTAGTGACTGAGGAAACATCATAGTCAATGAATATTTAGTTTCATCAGCCTCTTCAACCCCCATGACTAGCTGGATCTAGACCTCTAATTTGGGGGAAGCATCTGGCTCCAAGTTTGCATCACAAACTGATGTTAATTTTGTTTATTATATTTCTATACAACGAAAAAAAAGTGTCATATACTAGTCAAACTTTTCTATAAAAAATCACTATTAAAACAGTGAACAACAAAAGACATAAAAATTACATACTTTGCCTGGACCCTTAAAGGAGTTGAATGCAGAATTGCACTAAGCTGTCCAAGAATTGTTTGTGTCTTTCCTGTTCCAGGAGGGCCCTACAGAACAATTGTCTGCATGCATGAGTTAGGCAGTAAGATCCTAATAGTTTAAGAAGCAAATGTGCAATTTGGAAAACAAATATGTACAAGTCATTTTTGTGTTGCCTGAAAAAAAAAAAACAAAGTTAGAATACACCAGCATATTTCCAGGTGCTCAGAAGGGGAAAAAGCTTTCCCTGTGTGGTTTCAGCCAGGACTATCTAGGTGGTTGAAGTTTAGAATTTTTACCATTATAACAGCAATATAAGTAATCTAGTTCCACTGTTTTCCACTGACAGTACAAATTACTGAATATAAGCTTATACTTATTTTTGTAATCATAAAACAATTCAACAAGATCCTGTTCCAGCCAACAAATAATTAGCATACTTAGATTGTATAAAGTGCCCTGTATTTTCTTCCTAGAAGGTTTCATCCGCCTACCACCCGCGAGCATGAATAACAAGAAATACTATAAGAAAAATCAAGGATTCAAACTTCAAACTGGACACATGTAACTGGTACCAAGATCATGCACCTATTAATCCAAAACACGGGAAGAGGTAAACTGCAGCATAACAAGACCTATTTTTATGTGTGTGTAAGAGAGGCAGTTGCAAGTCATATTTTGTGAAAATTGATCTCTAAAAAGAGTAGTTCACACTTCATAGTGTGCATTCGACAGATTTGAATACTTAAGATATTGACTAATTTGATAACTCTGATGCTGAAAATTCAGACCGGACTCAAATAGGTATTCTGAAGAGCACTGAGCATAAAAACAACCAAAATCCAAAAGAAAATCACCTCCAGAACTCTATCAGACAGCATGGTTCAGCTCTCAAACATACCTGTATTAAGGTGACAGATTGACGCGAAAGACCAGCCTGAAGCATACACAAGGAAAAGTATTACGTCACTTGTATTAAACTATTAATAGAGAAAGTAAGATTGACACTGCAGTCATATTTTTTAAACACACACATAGGTGTATGTTCTCATGTTCATATGGACAGAAAACTTAACTAACACCAAAATCTAACCCGTATGGCTTCTCACTGTGACTTGTTATGATTATTCTCTAAAAATTCCATGAGAGGTCTTGGAACATTCCATGCATGATCTCTAAGATCACCATTTTGGATCTTTGCCGTCGCAGATAATATCAGATCCGAGAAGGGAAGGGTACCAACGGAATGGAGAGCAGCATATTCACGCATGATAGTTGATAAACTGCATACCTGTAATGCTTGGCAAACTTAAATGGAAAATTGGAAACTATGTAGTGTGTAATGACTTATGTGGCTATCTACACAAGATGTTTTGAGAGATATTCCTTCCATTCAACATGAAATAGGAGTGTACGAACACAAATTAATGTTTTGGAATTGGCTACATTTTCTGGTCATCATAAACTTGCCTGTATACAAGGAAGACCAATTGTAACAAACCAAAATTGATACAAAAATTCAGAAGCACATTGATACAGATCCTACATGCATTTCTGATATGAATTTTGTGCCACCATTAAGTAAATACTAAATTGCTAGCATAAAAAAGTAAAAGACACAATAGTTCTCAGTGTCTAGTCACACACTCCATGCGTCCCATTCGCTGTCTAGTCATCCTCTCCACTAGAATTAACAAACTGCAAACATAAAATAAGAAAATACATCAAAGCAGATAACAAGTAATGAAACAGAAATATAAAACTAAGTAATGATTCTTACTTGTTTTAATTTCTTGACTTGAAATGACAGGTATGCAGCTTTCCTTGTCAACTCTTTGGAGAGGGCCTAGTGCAAAAAAACCACGATTCAAAATGCTACGAATAGAAACAATAAATGTGGTGAAAGCAAACTATAGTCCAATAGTGCACAGCTAAACAGAAATCATTACCTCTGTTTGTTCGATAGCTTGCCTCAGAGACTCTCTGTTTGCTTGACTGATCCTCCTAGGCCTTCTTTCCACTTTCTCGGGCCTATAGAAAGTATGAAATATAAGCAAACTTTTTATAAAGCATCAAAAGAGAATGGAGATGATTCAAAGAACGGTGAGCCAAACCTGCACGTCCTGCCAATTTTATTAATTTTATGTATTATTTATATCCAGGTTCAAATTGGCCCAACCCTTACACGGATCCAAATCCAACTCCATGACCCGCCCCATTTTTGTTTGCCCTAAGTTTTCAAAAAAGGGAAAACGCACCAGGGAGAGAAAACGAGAGACAAAGAGAGAAGAAGAGGGTCTCAGTGATACCGAAAAAACCAGTGAGAAAAAAAGGGAGCACTGACTACCAGTGGTGGAGGGAGGGGGGGGGCCGCCTGGGCCATGGCCCTACCCTAGGGGGAGGAAAAAAAAATTTAAATACAAAAATTTCAAAATTTTATTAATTCTATGTATTATCTAGAAAAGGGCGACGTTTGAAGCAACATCCCCCACCATCAGAAGTGGCAGCAGAGAGCTCGACGGAGCTGGATGCTGCTCAGACACTTGTTGATTTTGCTCGTCTTGCGCTGATGGAGAGTAGGGCGCTGGAGTGCCAGCTTGGGGTCGAGTCTAGTGAGTGCTCCCTTTTTTTCTCACTGGTATTTTCGGTATCACTCAGACCCTCTTCTACTCTCTTTGTCTCTGGTTTTCTCTCCCTAGTGCGTTTTCCCTTAAAGTGGGGCGGGCCATGGAGTTGGATTTGGATCCGGGTAAGGGTAGGGCCACTTTGAACCTGGATCTAAATAACACATAGAATTAATAAAATTTTTAAATTTTTATATTTTAAAAAAAAAATTTCCTCCGCCTGGGGTAGGGCCATGACCCAGGCGCCCCCCCCCCCCCCCCCCTCCCTCCGCCACCGGTAGTCGGTGCTCCTTTTTTTTCTCACTGGTTTTTTTCGGTATCACTCAGACCCTCTTCTTCTCTCTTTGTCTCTCGTTTTCTCTCCCTCGTGCGTTTTTCCTTTTTTGAAAACTTAGGGCAAACAAAAGTGGGGCGGGCCATGGAGTTGGATTTGGATCCATGTAAGGGTTGGGCCAATTTGAACCTGGATCTAAATAATACATAAAATTAATAAAATTTTTAAATTTGTATATTTAAAAAAAAAATTTCCTCCGCCTGGGGTAGGGCCATGGCCCAGGCGGCCCCCCCTCCCTCCGCCGCTGGTAGTCGGTGCTCCATTTTTTTCTAAATGGTTTTTTCGGTATCACTCAGACCCTCTTCTTCTCTCTTTGTCTCTCGTTTTCTCTCCCTCATGCGTTTTCCCTTTTTGAAAACTTAGGGCATACAAAAGTGGGGCGGGCCATGGAGTTGGATTTGGATATGAGTAAGGGTTGGGCCAATTTGAACCTGGATCTAAATAATACATAGAATTAATAAAATTTTTAAATTTTTATATTTAAATTTTTTTTTTCCTCCGTTTGGGGTACGGCCATGACCCAGGCGGCCCCCCCTCCCTCCGCCACTGGTAGTCAGTGCTCCATTTTTTTCGCACTGGTTTTTTTCGGTATCACTCAAACCCTCTTCTTCTCTCTTTGTCTCTCGTTTTCTCTCCCTCGTGCGTTTTCCCTTTTTGTAAACTTAGGGCAAACAAAAGTGGGGCGGACCATGGAGTTAGATTTGGATCCGGGTAAGGGTAGGGCCAATTTGAACCTGGATCTAAATAATACATAGAATTAATAAAATTTTTAAAATTTTTATATTTAAATTTTTTTTTTCCCTCCGCCTGGGGTAGGGCCATGGCCCAGGCGGCCCCACATCCCTCCGCCGCTGGTAGTCGGTGCTCTCTTTTTTTCTCAATGGTTTTTTCGGTATCACTCAGACCCTCGTCTTCTCTCTTTGTCTCTCGTTTTCTCTCCCTCGTGCGTTCTCCCTTTTTGAAAACTTTGGGCAAACAAAAGTGGGGCGGGCCATGGAGTTGGATTTGGATCCGAGTAAGGGTTGGGCCAATCTGAACCTGGATCTAAATAATACATATAATTAATAAAATTTTTAAATTTTTATATTTAAAAAAAAAAATTTCCTCCGCCTGGGGTAGGGCCATGGCCCAGGCGCCCCCCCCCCCCTCCCTCCGCCACTGTTCTCAAGTATGTGCTTTGTGTCCTATAATCTATCAATTTACGTGCAAACATTCTCATTCTCAAGTATGTGTTTTGTGTTCTATAATCTATCGATTTGCAAGAACTGAAATAACTCTTATTCTTTATATGATCTATACAGCTCAAGACTTGCCATTTTCCCTCATGACATGACCATCTTACTTTTCCCGATCGGCGTCTGCCTTTGTGGGTACTCGTCTGGGTCTTTCTCTATTGGGTTACACATTCAGGCTCCTCTTTTACCAAACAGTCATATAGGCGAACTTAGAACTACTCTACACATGCTTGAAAATCAAAATATCAACACATAAACGTAAGGAAAACTAACAATTTATTTCATAACTGAAGCAAACATACTTACAGATATTTCTTCAATCCCCGAAGAGGTTGATGATAACTTGCTGTTACTAGTCTGTGGAACGACTCTACCTGGCTGGTTACAAATATTCTTCTCTGATACCAACTTACAATAGACTGTCTGGGAATCTGGAAAAACATAAGGAAGAGAGAGGATAGAGGAGAAGAGTCACAGATGGAAAGACGCGATAGAGGGGAAGAGTCACGGAGGGGCCAGTGAGCTGGTTGCGGTGGAGGTCGATGATATTGAGGTAGGTACAGAGGGCAAGCTGAGGAGGTATAGGGCCGGAGAGGCTATTGGCGGATAGGTTGAGGACGGCGAGGTTGACAAGGGATTGGAGCTCGGTAGGGATGGGGCCGGAGATCTGGCTGTAAGATGGTTGTAAGAGAGGTCGAGAGTCTGGAGGTTGGAGCAGTTTGAGAGGAAAGGGGAGAGGGCGCCTCGGAGGGAGAGGCCGACGAGGGAGAGCTTGTAGATGAGGTCGTTATCTCCTTCTTCCCCCTTCCCCCTCTCCTTCTTCCCCCTTTCCCCCTTCTCCTTCCCCCTTTCCCAGGCTTCCCCCTTCCCCCCTCTCCTTCTCCCCCCTTCCCCCCCTCTCCTTCTCCCCCATCGGCCTTCGCCCTTCCCTCGCTCCCCGCCTTCCCCCATGGGCCGGGAATATTTTGCCCTCTTAAGAAAATATTTTGGCTTCGCTCCTGCTTATTTGTGTATGTGTGTGCGTTATTATATGATATTGTGAGTTATTATATGATATGTATCAAGGTGCGTTTGCTGACCAAAATAACTTCTCTGTCCTTAACTACATTGAAGGCATCAAGAACGGCTGGGGCGGAGGGAGGGGGGGCCCCGCCCGGGCCATGGCCCGGGTGAGTCCAAAAAAAAAAATTTTTTTTATATGTTAAAAATGAAATTTTTTTAGTTTGGCCCGACCCCTCATTCCTCTTGGCCCTACCGTCGCTACTTTTGGCCCGACCCGCGGATGGTTTGACCCGCCCTTCAACAAAATCCTGGCTCCGCTAGAACGGGAAAAGTTTAGTAGTTTACCATGCCCATCGATCTAGTTTCAACTGCAAATATGCGAGAATTACGTCCCGTGCCTCATTAAAGGTGGGCATCGGATCGGGGCAGTATCCAGCTCGACGACTCGGGTTCCGACCAAAGGGACCTAGCCGGCTTGGGTGGGCCTGGTGAGCCCGATTCAGGCCCAACAAGTTATGTTTTAATGTTTTTTATTAATGTATATATATATATAACATTTTATTATAATTAATTAATTATATTCATATATTATTTTATATTAAAAATAATATTTTAGATTAAATCGTGTCAGGACGGACCCGGGCTTGGACTCTGAGTTTTTCAAGTAGAGTCGAACCCTGAGCCTGGTTTTTGGATGCTAAGCTGGCCCGATGCCAAAGGCTTATCAGCTTCATTTTGTTAATTTGTCTAAAGAAATATGCTGTAAAGCAAATGATATGAATTATCAATGTAGCTTTCCTTGTCTCACGTATTGTTTAATGCCCCCTCCGGTCCTTATGCAGCAATTATGAAGCAAGTTGAATTGACTGGTGCAGACCAGAGCTGCGTGCTTTTATGTGTAAGCTACGCATTTAGCGTGGGGAGGGGATGGATTTCAAAGCTGAATCAGACCTTTGCATTGAATATAATTGTACAGTGGTAACATTACGATTGAATATAATTTTACATTACTAAGAGTACAAGTAGTTAAGGGTTCCTTGTTTCCCTTGCCCTCCACGGTCTGCTTGTGCAGGGGGTTGAAGCCGGCAAGATTCATCCAAACAATGCTTGAAGGCGTCCTTCTCTCGCCGCCCACACCGAGAGGAGTTGCAAGCGGCGGAGGGTGCTTTTCCTTTGTGCATACGAAATACAAGATCAAGAAATTCAACGTTTGTTTAAGTACTGCCCTTCTGGTTCGTTACCTCTCTTGAGTCTCTTTCTTTGAATGGGTGTGCCGCTCTTCCGCAGGAAGAGAGCGGCGGGTGTGGCTCTCCTCAACGTTCGCCGCCTCCCACGAAAAGGAGACACGTATGCTAATACAAGATCAAGAAATTCATGCAAACAAATTCATGATGGGAAGACCAAGCAATGGAGAAAACTCAGAGAAAGAAACTTACCCGCACGGCGAGAAGGCGTCCTTCTCTCGCCGCTCACACCGAGAGGAGTTGCAAGCGGCGGAGGGCAGAGGCGGAGCCAGGATTTCGTTTAGGGACGGGCCAAATAACCCAAACTCAAATTTGGGTAGGGTCAAAATGAACCTAAGTAAAAAAAAAAATACATTGAACAATTAAAAAAAATTATTTTTCTAATGTAATTTTTTTTTTCTAGCTAGTTTGGGGCGGGCAGTCCCCTCCCTCCGCCACTGGCGGAGGGTGCTTTTCCTTTGTGCATACGAAATACAAGATCAAGAAATTCATGCAAACAAATTCATGACGGGAAGACCAAGCAATGGAGAGAACCATGGGCGGGGACACTCAGACCAACCGTGGAAAGTGTTTCCATCGCTCCTCTCCGCTTCTGCAGGGTCTGCAGCTCTCGGTGGGTCTGCAGAAGAAGGGAAGAAGCCACACTGCATGGAGAAGCCATAGGTGTGCCGGGACCCCACCTGGGCCTCTTTTTGTTTCATACGGATGTTTTTGGAAAGTGGGGGGTTGAAAACAATTAAAAGCTTTCGCGAGTGCTTGGGTGGGGCTTCGGTGACAAGGGGATTGGTTTGAGAATTCCCGAATATTTTTATTTTTATGAACAAGATGTGAATAATAGTAAAATGCCCTCATAAAATATTAAGAATCAATTATGATGTCCATGCAAGAAGCTTTGGTTCACTCACCAGACGTTCAATTCTTCATCCTTGGCACGTCCTCTCGGGCAAACAAGGTTCTCAATTCATAGTTCCTACATTCATTGCAATAGACAATAAGCTAAAAAGTTTTATGGTGATGATTACCAAGTCACCAAAAAAAAATAAAAAATCAAAGATTGAATTGAAGAACAGGCATTACAACACAAACATTGATAACCATAACTAAAAAACCTGAAAGGCCGTTTGGCAACCGTAATAAATTGTTGTTATCTAGTCAAATTGCCGTCCGGTTATGTCATCAGAGTGCGGGGTGCCGGTGCCGATGCGGCGGCGCGGTGAGAGTATTTTTATTATTATTAAATTAATAATAATAAAAGAGATCAACAAAGAAAATCATATAAAAAATAGAATATAAATTAAAAAGCTAGAGAAAAACATGGCATTTTATTTTTACCACTGCAGCAAGAATAAAACTTAAGAAAATTTAACATGAATCACAACTAAAAGTCTAAAACTAAAAACAAAACAACAGGAAAATAAAAACGTAAGAATACGCTGCAAAGAGAGAGACCAAGACATAAAGAGAAGCACTTAATCTCGGAAAAGTCCCCACCAAAGCCAAAGACCCCACCAAAGCCAAATTCGCAGAAGCTACCTATAAACAGAAACTGCAGCAATTAATGGCGCCCCCCAAAACCGAAGGAAGAGAAAGAGAGAGAGATTGAGAGCAGGGACGAAGCCCGACAAGGGTTTTAACAAATGAGGAGGGGAGACGACGGCTCCACTGAAACCGCCTACATTTGGAGTGGAGCCTACTCACTTTGGACTCAGAGAAGAGTCGCTGTGTCCCAGCGAAAAGAGAGAGAGTCGCAACGCAAAGGGGGAGAAGACCACGTTGGGTGCGCACCAGAATCCGCATCGCGTCGACCTCCCGGCGACAATTTCTTCGCTGCCCTCAATTCGGCCGTGTTCAGCGATGGCTCCTTCTGTTATGTCCCCAAGGACACCGTCTCCCCTATGGATATCTCAACCTATTTCCGGATCAACGCCCTCGAAACTGGACAGTTCGAGCGGACTCTGCTCGTCGCCGATGAACGGAGCTACGTTGGTTATCTGGAAGGTTGCACGGCGCCCTCCTACGATTGAAACCAGCTCCATGCTGCAGTAGTGGAGCTATACTGTGCAGAGGGTGCCGAGATCAAGTACTCCACGGTGCAAAACTGGTATGCTGGTGATAAGGAAGGAAGGGGTGGAATCTTCAATTTTGTAACAAAGAGGGGATTGTGCGCCGGAAACCGATCGAAGATCTCGTGGACGCAGGTGGAGACAGGTTCGGCTATTACTTGGAAATACCCGAGCGTCGTCCTTAAGGGGCACGACACAATTGGGGAGTTCTACTCGGTTGCACTTACGAACAACTGTCAGCAGGCGGACACAGGGACAAAGATGATACACGTGGGGAAGAACTCGAGGAGTAGAATCGTTTCTAAGGGGATTTCGGCAGGGCAGTCCAGGAATTGTTACAGAGGGCTTGTGCAAATGCAGCCTGGTGCCGATAATGCGAGGAATTTTTCTCATTGTGATTCGTTGCTAATTGGCGACAATGCTGCCGCCAACACATACCCGTACATTCAGGTAAATTGATGAACTAGTCTTCTGTTTTATGGCTTTTCTGTTACTCGCGATTTCTAATTTTCGATGGGCATGCCTTGTTTTTGGTATGGATGTCGTATATGGTACTTTTCCTGAATAATTTACTTCTACTTCATTGTCTTTCAAAACAGAGATGGTTACTTCTTCACTCGTTCTGCTTCTAGTTTGGATACTTGGTTAGTCATCGTTGGTGGCACTGAAATTGAAGTTGTAGGATGGAACTTGGAAGCATTTAATGGATCGTAACTTTAAAGGAATTGTCTGAGTGAATATAAGTATTATTCTTGAATCGGCTTCTGTTTCTTTTGTCCACTTTGTTCTTAGACATGATGGTGTCTTGTTGGGTAATCAACTTAACATGTGCAATCAGCTTACATGTGCTCGTGTTTCATCCAGTCACTCCTTCATCCTTGTCTCTCTGTCTTAGTTTTTTGCTATCTGGGTATCGGGTAGGCACCATGACATTATCAACCTTATAAGAATCTTGCTTTCGCCCAACCACCTGATTTGTGTAACCTGCTTGAATGAGCTGCATAATTGGACATTGGCTACTTTCCAGGAAATGTCTTCACCTACATTTCTTTGCGCTAGGATGCTTGTTGAAGCATATGTGTTTGGGCATTGTTTCTGCCAAAGTTCAAATGACTACGTGGGAAAATTTAGAAATTCAGGCTTGTTTGGTAGAAAAATGTGGGAACAGTTTTAGATGGTGGAGACTAGATCCCAAAATTTACCATATACTTCGTATGGCAGGGAATTCATTGGATCGTGAACTCTTTCAGACCCTGGCGTTTGATCTTTCGCTAGGAGCGAGGTTGTCCTTAGCAAGAATGGTTGGAACCGAGCCCCTGGTCAGATCTATGAGACTACTCGAATGGGGGCTTTTAATTAAGGGAAGGGCTGTTTGTGCATCCATGTGCATGTATAGAGGTCTATATGTATGTTTCATAAGAATAGTTGTATTTTAATGAATGTTTCATGACGATCTTATGACATTTCTATGAAAGTTGTCTTCTGATTACTGTCATATCTGGAAGCTTGTTATTATATGTTGAAGGGGTTTTCGGTTATGTCATTACTAAAGAGGTAATACACTTCCCCTACTTTCATATTAGACAGAACGGTGTTGATCATTATGTCTTTTCGCCCTTGTAGCTTTCTGCTCCACTGTTCATCAGTGCTAATAGCAGCTTGATTTCTGAGAAGTTTTCCTACTGTTCTAATGAATGTTGAATTATAAAAGGCACGACAAGTCATATATATCTACCTAACCCTAGCTTACATATTGGAAAAATGGACTACAAGTTCCACAATTTCATGGACATGGTTTAGTTGAGCATGAACATTTTTCTTGAAGTTGGTTGAAATCTAGAGCTCACAATGCTGGTACCATTAGCTTAGGCTTTTTTTTTTTTTTTTTTTTTTTTTTTTTTTTTTTTTTTTTTTTTTTTTTTTTTTTTTTTTTTTTTTTTTTTTTTTTTTTTTTTTTTTTTTTTTTTTTTAATGGAATCTCAGGTGTAGAATAGGATTATGAAGGAATTTGAAATAACCGAGAGATGCAAAAATAACCCGAGAACAAGGAACATTTTGGCTTTTATTTTTTCCTATTGAACAACCAAGCATAGAAGTGTCTGTCTTAGTAACAATGTAATTATATGTTTGAAAAGTAAATTCATTTAGTTTGTGAATCTCTTTTTCTAGCAGGACCAGTAAATTAGTAATGCTCTGTCTAAATTCAGAACTTCATACATGACAATGTATATTCAATTTTTGTCAGTCGAAAAACAAAGAAACTGGAACATACTTACGTTTCTGAAATCATGGAAACCTTCACTAGTAAATAATAGATAAAAACAATTGGGAAGATATTGACTTTAGCTCATAGATGGACCATCCTGGACATTAACTTTTGCACTCTTTTTTTACTCTGATTTTGGAGGTGCAACCACCACTGGAAGTATGTCATCTGTAGGAAGGGCAGGAAAACCATTGTGAGGACCTGTGGAGTTTGAGTGGTATGGAATCCTGTGAGGCCCTTTTTACTGAAGCTTGCTCTAGGGGAGATGAAGCTGAATTGCACCTGCTGAGTGGTTGGCTGCAATCGATAGAGAGAGTTGACGTAATTTTTGGGATCATATCAAATAATAAAGGCTGGAATGTAGACTCACGGGTATGCTGGAAGGCAGAGGCCAATTGATCAGAGATGGAAGCACATTAGAGTACTCAGCCACTGTTTACAGGTTGTTTGTCCACTGCTTACGATAGAGGCTGGTGAGCAGATGCGTAAATATGGGGAAAGGGATGAGAGGGCTTATGGTTGTTAATTCTGTCTAGATCCTACAGCTGCTGCTGTGCTTGACGTCTTTTGCTTTTTCTAAGTTGGGAGCAACTTCTCTTGTTGTAGCTGGTTCTTTTGATTATGTTTTGAGGTAGCTGGGTTATGCGTGCCTGGTTTTTATTTCCTTTTCTTGCTGGTGCTCAGCATTTTGTAGATATTTTTTCTTCCTGTACATATCTTTTTTTTTTCTTTTTTGCAATAAAGGGTAGGGAGCCTATCTCCCACCCCCCTATTTATTGGCACCACTGGAAGTATGCCAGATTCTTAAAGCTCCAAAAAAACGTAAGGCGGGTGCAATAGATCTAACTATGTTTCTTCTATTAAATATTAGAGAGATTGAGGCTGTCACAGGATAAGTTTCAAGCTTTACATTAGCTATTATAACCACTCAGTTGCCATGACGCAATTGTCATCCCCAACTGACTCAGTTGGGGATGACAATTGCATCATGGCAGTGGTTTGGAATTGAAATAAGTGGACTTGATAACAAGATATCTGATGGTCTCAGTACACAGAGTAGAAGACCAAGGCCTTGCAAAAGCTGTTCTTTGGTATGGGGGCCTTCTTGCAGCGTTTGATATAAGAAAGCATGATGAAGAATCCCTCAGCTCGTGTTGAGCATGAAGCTAGCACTTCTAAAATTGGTGAAGACCAGTTATTCTATTTTCAACAAAGGGGCATTGACAACGAAAAGGCTGTTGCTGCCATAATCGGTGGGTTCTGCAAGGATGTCTTTAATGAGCTTCCACTTGAGTTTGCAGCTGAGGTGAGCCAACTCATGAGTTTGAAACTAGAAGGGACTGTTGGGTAGGCACAAAAAGCCATAGGATGAGCACCATTTTATGTACTTTTCCGTTATCACGTAGCCATTTTATGCGGTCAAGATGTGAAGGATGTACCCATATTTGTGGGCACTTGGAAATAGGTGAAGATGAGCTTGCTTAGAATGGTCGTTGTAATGTAACACAGTCCTGATCGCTCTGTACACGCATGTAACATAAGTAGCTTATTTTGAAGTGTTTGTAAGACCGCAAATCAACTTGGTGATGATCTGCCTTAACGCTTGTTATGGTAGCTGAGAAATCCTTTTCTTTTCCCCTTCCCTTCACTGGGGGATGTTTTTATGGTGGTGGGACGAGGTTTATGATGAGATTATCAAGCAAAACTGGTTTCTGCTCACAAAATACACACGCCACTCCGACCTTTAGCGGAGAAGCAACATGATGGAGCTTGAAAGGACTTCATCTCCAAATTTTGCACTATTTTAAGAGATCATTCTAAGTATGGCCGGTTAAAACCCGGAATAAACACCCAGCAGCAGTTCTTCGGAAAGTATGGCAGATTAAACCAATCATCTCAAGAGTAATAGCAAACTTGAGCTTGCCACTTTGTTTTACATCGAAAATGGGACTCAAAATATTGAAGCTGATTTAATATTTTGCTAGTACTGTTCTTGTTTTCTTAATGCAAACACGAAACAGCAAGAGGAGAGGACAAGACCAAAGCATACCTCAAGAAATAAAATGTCAGGATTGAGTTCTAAATCAAGATCTAAGGTCTTCAAACTTTACACCATTAACATTCCCTTCTTACCACCTTAGATGGTTATTTGTACTATGCGCTAATTTAAAGTGCCGCAATGTTGATCCGCGTGGATATGCTTGGAGACACATATTCGGGCACTAACTGATCCGTTCGTTATTATACTAGTTCGTATTATTTTTCTTGGTCTAATAATGATGTTTCATAAAAAAATATTGAAAATTTATTTGTTCCTTTTTTAGCGTAAGGTATTAGAGATTTTGAATCCTCGTGTTGCTACGTAAAAGAAAATAGTTCGAATCTTGGGCCAGCCGCCGAGCAGTTGCCCACACGAACCTATGTAAGATCTTGGAGATTTATGTGAGTGCCCTTCTCACCATTTGTATTGTTAACCATTCTGCTCTCACAAACTGTGGCCTTCTCTCTATCATCGCTCTTTCTCTCAGTTAAGATTTGAAGAAGAAAGAAACGGAAGAGGTAGAGATGTAACTCACAGGATAAGAGCCAGAAAAGTAAGGGGAGGGGGAGAGAAAGAGGGGAACAAACTTGGAGTTCTTTGCTCAGTAGTTCAAATGTTTCTCAAGTAAACCTATCAAAAACTTACAAAATTCTACATGTAGTTGTTTTAAATAACAAGATTTCCTCGATCTTCCTAAAATCTGTTTGCATGAAAATTTTTCTGGTTCTGCCGGTGGCTCCGATGGCTCGTGCGTCTCATAATTGACAGCCAATGTGGAGATAATTGTTCGATTTGTTCTTTGCCTACCATCAAAGCGAAAAAGAATGTTCTCTTTGAATTTTTTCTTGATTGAGAAGGAACCGCAACATCCTTAAGAACTGTAGAAAACGATGAATAATATTGACAGCAGTTTACTGGTGATGACCAAATAAATTTTAATCACTGCCAATAATTCAAGAAGCACCAAAAGAAGTTTTCCCACTGACTAATAATGATGCAGTGCAGTGATACAGTGGGACCATTCCAAACCCTATCCATAAGCAACTTGCTTATTGTCTGCTTTTGGATCCTGCATCTCTGCCATATGCAGGAAGAGTCTTTTATTGGAAAAATTTTATCCTAATAAAAATTGAATCACAAACTTCTAGTGATACATCCAACATAAAAAAAATTACAAAAGCAGAAGCATTCATATAAACATCAGGCCCCCCTAAAGAATTATTTCATGAAGAAATGGAGCCCCTAATCATAGACAGATGAACCATCTTGAATTGTTTTTAGAAAACAATTCAACAATAAAACAAATGTACTCTTCCCTTGTATTATATGTCTGTGTAATACTTAAAAAGCAGTGCACTTCAGCCTTGGTTTCTGAAAACCATAGTTTTTTAGGATGATGTGGGGTCTCTCAGCTTGGGATATATAATATCTTAGTTGTTACAAAATTCCCTTTCCTCATAGTGATTGGCAATCATGTGTTGAATGCACAACTCCCAGTAAATGCACTTTGGAATCATACTGTGGTTACCATCTTAGTCAGATCTGCTAGCTTTTACTGTGATTCCATTCCTTCACTTCAATATTCCCCTTTTTTTGGCCTCACTGCAAATGGACAGTCATCATTTGCAATTTTGCAGTGCTTCTTGTGAAACTCAGGGCATTTTCACATTCCATTCATTACTTGTATTTGATAATGAAAAAATTGCAACTATCACCAACCTTTCGTTTAATTCTTGAATCCCCCATTGATTTTTGGCAAATATTATACCTAGGTTTTAATGCTGTGTCACAGGATGTATAAGAGAAAAGAAGAAAAAAAAAAAAGGAATCTAAGATTCAGATCAACCTGCCTAGATATTATATGTCAATCGGATTCTCGTAAAAATATATTGATCTTAACTGCCTAATTTGTGTAAAAAAAAGCTAAAATTGCACAATTCATTAAAAAATAACATGTCGAGAGACCGTGTTACTCACGTTCAGTTGAACAACTACGTGATTATGTTGATGGAAAGTTGACATAAATAATTATTTAAGTATAGTTGTTATTATCTTGTAAGCTCTCATATTCTAAGAACCTTATGTAAGTAATATTATTAATAATTAATTTTTAGTTAAACAAGAACAGCCAGTCTTTGCTTGGCAAGAGTCAACAATGAGGCAATCGCCCACATTGACCAACAAAAAATATTTATTTTCCTATTGACACATGAAAAACTTCTCCTTTTTGCAGGTGCTTGCCATCATTGTGGCATCCGTCCTGTGTTGTGTTTATAAAGCTTATAAGCATAATTAGATCTTAATCATAAGATTCATTGGTGAAATCCAAGTATTTAATCATGACATGGATTCTTCTCAAGGTCCAAAATCTCATTTCGGGAAAATCTCACCATCTCTCTCTCTCTCTTTTTCCTGAAAATCTCAAGGAGATTTGATTTCGCATACGTATAGCACATAATATATAGAAAAACATGGATAAAACTTCAAAGGCAAATAAAGAACAGCGTCTGTCAGTTTTGCGAAAAGAGTGTGGTTCTTACTTTTTACAGCAAGTGATTTTTGAAAGTATCACGTTGGTAAACAACGTATCAAACTTTTGCACGAAAACGTAGTGACCAAAATGGGCACTATTTTTTCTTGGAATAAGATTCAGTTGGCATCTGTTGACAAATCTTTCGATTTTATAGGCACACTTAGGAAGAATGTGCCTGTACACATAAAAAAGAAGAGGATGGTGAACAGCATTAGTTTCTATGAAGGAACAATGTCTAGAGAAGTGATTGCACTTCTAGTGGTTGATACAGGAAGTTAGGCTTTCTGTAGTGATGTTTCTATAACTGGTTTTGGTTTTTGGTTTCTCTTTTCATGTGTTATTTCTGTTCATTCTTTCATTTTCTTCATTTGTACATTCTTTCTTCCTCTTAATAATGGAAGTGCGATTAACATAACCACGGCAGTTCTAATATCAAAGTATGAGTTGTGAATACTCGTTGTAGTCATGATGAAGTTGGGGAAGAGCATATGCACTATTCTACCATTTAATGTGCATAATGAAACTTCATAGAGCTGGCTCCTAGATCATATAATGTTTAACTTGCCAACTCAAATGGATTTCTTTTTTTTGTTGAAATTTTTTAAAGAAATCATAAGCTGGACAGTACCTGCAACAGAGAAACTTAAAAAACTTGAAAAGGCTTCCCTTTTTTCTCCTTTTGTAAGCAAGATTTTATATAATTGGACTTTAGGTTCAAACTTGAATTCAAACTCCACTTTCTAAAACTGAATCCAGATATGAGATTCAACATTTATATGTAATCGATTTGGAATAGTATCAGAGCCCAATTAGATGCCACACGCAAATTCAAATTCAAAGCCGATAGTACTCAAATCCATGTGTAACCATATCCTGCTAAACAGAATTGAAGTCTCACGCATACTTGCATCAGAAATGCCACTGCTAAAACGGGCTCCGTTGATTCAGCTAAATTTTTGTTGAAGATCAAGTTGAAGAAAGTTAAAAGAGTTCCGCAACCAAGGAACTTGAATATTGATTTACAAAAGCCTGCGACTTAATGCATAATTCAGGCACCGACTGCGTCTATCACAATATGAACATGGTCATTTTGCTTACAATACGGCCACTTCTTTCCATAAATTTTTTCATCCGTAAGGCACGACGAGTTATGGATTCGTATTCGACGCCAGCGAAAGGAAAGTAGTTATAAACAATTGAATGCTTACTGATTGGTACCAAGTGCCTTTAATTGAATATAGATAATGAAATCATACAAGAGTCACGACGTCAGTATATTGAATTATCAACTACATCTTCTTTCAGAGCTTCTTGTTTGAGGATTTAAAAGCTGTCATGTGAAATAGGTAGAATAATCCATTAAGTGTTAAAGTGCTAGCCCCATAGATAGTATGGGATATTTATGTGTCAAAAAGGTGAAAAGAATCTTACAGTTCCGCTGGTCCTCCGCAATAGCAGAGGAGCCTAGTGCAGGTCAAATGTTCCTCAATTGCAACCATTTGTTGGCTACCAGTAATCCTTGCAAGAACATTGCCCAGCATCAAAGTGATGAAATCGATTGGAATCACGCACAATGATCTGTCATACTATGATCTGGGATATGATTTTGAAAGCAGAATGACAGTCCCCGCATATCCTCAGATTTTTCATTATTCGAATCGGCAACTTCCCTGTCGTGCGCGTCAGAACAAATGCAAGAGCAAGCTTCTCGCTGTGATAGCTAAGCAGCTGTTCTTTGTGTTCTGCTTCAAGGTCATACAGGTCAAACTCAGTCTGAGGAACATACCCAGCGTTCCTCATTTGCAGATTGAGCTCTTCCAGTTTTGCAGATTAACGCTCCGATCATCGAATTCCATGAAACCTGATCACGTCCCACCATCCTACTGAATACTTTGAGAGAATCATTTATGCTCCCAGATGAAGCATACATGGTGAGAAGGGAATTTCCAACAGAAACATCTAAGTCCAGGCCCCGTTTTATAATATGAGAATGGATTTGCTGTCCAGACTGAACAGAAGCCAAGTTCCCGCATGAACTCAATGTGCTTACAAATGTCAAGTTGTCTGGCACAAGTCTTTCCCTCATCATCACAAGGAAAGTCTCGAATGATTCTTGGTAGCACTCATTTTGATCAAGCCCCGAGATCGTTGCATTCCATGATATGGAATCCTTCTTAGGCATGAGTTTAAAAACTTTTTTGGCATCATGGCCAGCACCACACTTAGCATACATGTTAACCAGAGCATTTCCAATGGCATTCTCATGCTGGATGCCAGTTCGGAATACATGAGCATGAACCTCTCTTCCCCAACTTGGTTCACTTCCACAAGCACAAGCACTAAGAAGAAGAACAATAGAATCAGTATTCATCTCAAAGCCTAAATTTCTCATCCTAGAGAAAATTTCTAAAGTTTCTTCCCAGCAGCTCTGTTTCACATATCCAACCATCAGACCATTGATTGAAACAACATTCTTTTCCACCATGTCATCGAATCTGCGACGGGCAACAGCAACCAGCCTAAATCTTGCATACGTGCTAACCACAGCACTCCCCACATACACATTGCGTAAATGGCCGGATTTAACGACATAGGCAAGAATCTGCTCAATATGTTCCTGGCAGCAGCTTATAAGGCTTCCCAGTGTGTACTCATCTGGGTACATACCCATGTGTCGCAGCTAGGATAAGAGCTCAAGCGCCAAATCATTTTCTTGGAACCGCGAACAAGTTGATATGATACCGTTCCATGACACAACCGAGACGCAGTTCGCATACATTCCCATTAGCACATTACCAACAACCGTATCCAATGCATATCCGTTCTTGACGACGAGTCCATGTACTGCTTCCCCCAGCCGCCGATCACGTTGCTGACTGCACGCACGAAGAACACTGCCCACTGCAAAGTGGGTAGGGTCGAAACCTTCCCTCCTCATCTCGGAGAAGAGAGATACAGCCTCACTCGGTCGGCGGTGTCGAACGTGACCAGAGATGATGCAGCTCAATGACACGGTGTTTCGTTGAGGCATTCCGTCGAACAACCTGCGAGCGTCCTCGATGCTACCCACGTTGACGTACACATTGACGAGAGAGTTGGCAAGGAAAATGTCGGCATCGAAGCCGGAACGAATGGCATGGAGGTGATGGCGCCGCGCTTCGCTCACACTGGCAGACGTGTTGCAGCCCTCAGATGAGTAAGTGCTCGAAGCGAGTGGAGATTCTTCCGTAAAAGCTGTGGCATGATAGAGGGAGGCCCCTCTGACCATGGGCGGAGGGAGGGGCATAGGCCGTGGCCCGCTCCAAATTATGTTAACAAATTAAAAAAAATTAGTTGTTCAATGTATTTTTTTATTTAGATTTATTTTGACTAAATGGTGGTTCGTCACTAAGTAGTTGAAAAAAAAAAATACATTAAAAAATTAAAAAAAAAATAGTTGTTCAATGTATTTTTTTATTTAGATTCATTTTGGCCCTACCCAAATTTGAGGTTATATTTTTTGGCCCGTCCCTACACGAAATCCTGGCTCCGTAGAAAAAAAAAAAAAATTCATTGAAAAAATTAAATTTTTTTAACTTGGCCCGATCGGTCGCTCTTCGTCGCTCCTGTTGGCCCGACCCTGACCCTGGCCCGGCTGTGGAATTGTCTTGGTCTGACCCTAGAAAAAATCCTAGCTCCGCTCCCGAGGTCTCTTAACGGTGTCCCCCTGAGGTCTCTTAACGGTGTCCCACCGAGCAGGGGTGGAGGGAGCGGGGGGGCCGTCTGGGCCATGGCCCGGGTGAGCGCATGAAAAAAAAAAATTTACATTGAAAAAATTAATTTTTTTTAGCTTGGCCCGATCGGTCGCTCTTCGTCGCTCCTCTTGACCCGACCCTGGCTCGGCCCTCGAATTATCTTGGCCCGACCCTAGAAAAAATCCTAGCTCTGCCCCTTCCTCTGACCCTCGATAAGGTGGTCGCCGGCAAAAGGTAATGACGGTGGATTCTGTACGGGGATAGCTGTCGCGCCGGGGATTCTGGCCCGTTGATGCATGTTGCAGAGCGTGCGACTCCATATCCTCAAAGTGCCACAACCACAGTAAGGATCAAAGAGATGCAAGGGCCCTTGAAACAAACCCGTAAATCTTCCAACCTCACCATTTGTTTTCTAGTTTCTCTCTTTCTCATGTGGTTTTGTTGTTGCAGGTTTTGTAGGCTGATGCTGCGTTGAGATCCTGACCGGAACTACAAAGCTCCAACATTGCAAGTTGCTGCTCCGATCAAAATCGTGAGAAGTTCCAACATTGGCATTAGAACCTCGTCGCTAAAACCTGCAATGATCAAAAGCCTATAAATCAATGAGTTGCATATGCTTCGGATGCCGCCTTCTTTTTGCTGCCAACTGTGCGGTTACTGGTACGTTCAGTTTAGCCACTATACCGCTGCCTCTATATTTTATATTTTAATGAGAGGTTTGGTGTCTCAAGAGAAGACGACCTGTAGTTGCAGGTGGTGTTATTACTCTACCTTTTTCCTTTTTCCTCAAAGTATGCACGATGAATGCTCCATGTTTTTTCATGCCCTTGAATTCATCATCTTAGTGTAAGATCTGACGACATGTAATCGTGTTTCATGTCTGGTGTTAAGGTCGCTGTTGATAGCTTTGGATCTCAAATTCAGAAATCTTTTGGATCTCAAATGGAGTGGTTTAAGATCCTCTAAACTAAGATTTTAAGTTCTTAAACTTGGTTTGATAATTTTTTTTCTCTCCTTCCCTATGTCCTCCTCTATCCTCTTACATCGACCAATCTCGACCACCATGGCAGTCGATTTCCTTCCTTTTTTTCTCGTGGCTACGGTCAGACAACCACGACAAGACGGTGGGTCTCTCTCTCTCTCTACTGGTTCCTGGCAGCTGGTGGTGCTTCCTGCATCAATTTTCGTTATGGATCATAGATCCATCGAAGAAATTGGAGGGGGTGTCCGATCTCAAAACCATGGATTCACCCCATCAAAGATTTGAAATTCATGGTTGTGAGATCCAACGTTTGTTAAAACTATGGATTTCCTCTGGAAATCAAGCCTTGACATGTCATAGTTGGATATCAGAGACAGATTCAATGTCAAAAAATGAATAACCAAATCCAAATTTCATTAGCAATCATGTCTAAGTTCTTTCATAAATCTGATAACACATTCAAGAGTGGATCGATATTCATATAGTCCAACAAACATGCCTTAGTTCGAATGTTTTTCGTAGTCAAACATCCTTCGGATTATGTATATTCAATTTCTATCATTAATTTTTGTTCAGATTTCGTTGTCACAAGTAACCAAGCAATGTCTGATCATATTAGGTACCATATGATATTCCGCTGCATAGATATCAAATAATATTCGAACATCGGCATGACAAAGACCCTGTATCAGATTCAAGCAATTTGCAACCCTCAGTTAAAAGTTGGTCCTCTACTATGGATCATTGGTTTAGCTCATGGCCACGACCATACATCTCTCACTTGGTCACGAGACTTCAAGTTTGCTCTCATTATTGTGAGCTTACATCAAAACAGTTGCGTGGTTTTGTTTTTCAACATAACTAATATATTTAAGGTTAGTTATGAGGTTTCCCATAAACAGGCTTTCTCATCATAATTAATATGTTTATGAGTAAATTATAAGGAATTCCATTTGTAAGAATTTTAACAAATCATATCGACATATCTTTTGTTTCTTTCATATATCTGAATATTCTTCAATAGCCAGACAATGAGAGGTTGATTTACTTAATATTGAATGACCAGGCCCACTCAATGCTTATTTCAAGTCTTATAATAACAATAGCAAATGATATATTTAAGTTTGCCATTATCACTAGGACAATCACTTTTTTGTCAACAAGAGTTCCAAATAATTTAAGAATATCATTCGTTGGATACTCCTTCATGATATAATCATATAACGAAAATGGTCAAATAGGCTTCCACTATTCAAAAAATCACGTAGACTTCCAACCGATCGGCAACACACGACTTTATGCAATACAAATAACTGCTAACTGAGAAACTATTTGTTTGCATTCCAAAATTTTCATTGGTTTTGGTTTTAGAGTACTCCAGAAAAATGAGGTTTTGTTTTGAAATAGGAAAGAAATGGACTCGCCCGTTGGTATAAGGATTGACCGTTCCCGGCGCCTTTACCGGAGGTAATCAACCCAAGGGCTATGTTCATCCTTGATGCATTTCATTTTAACATAAACATCATTTTGATTCTATATGCGGTGTAGAAAATTTTGAAAGTTTGATGTTTCAAACTTTTGAAAAGACTCTTGAAGAGTTGCTTGAAAATGTGAAATATTTTGAGGAAAAAGTGGAATTAGTAAATATCATTTGAAAAGCTTGTGAAATCATTTTGAAATCACTTTAGTGTTTTCAAGACTTTAAGTAGGTTTGAGATTTTGCTCTAATTCGGTTACCACCTAGTTAGAGCTTCATCCCCTCTTGCTTAAGTTCTTTTGGAGATGTGCTTGTGATCATAAGCGAAATAAAGTGAGTGAGAATCCATAGATGCATTTATCATATATGATTGGAAGAATGTAAAACATTCCTACCACAACATTCATCTAAAGTCATTCCTACCACAACATACATCTAAGATTTTTGTTTTTGTAAATATCATATATATGAAGGAAAAGTTTTTGAAAATGGATTGGAATTGTAGACCAATCAAGCATGAATCCAATATTGGGTCATCACTTGGTTTGTGGTCTTAATGAAGTCGGCAAATGAAAAATTAATATCTTAAATGATAAAGAAAAATATTGAAAGAATGGAGAATATGAAAGACTTGATCCCAAGAGAGATATAGAGAAAAAGAGAGAGAAAAAGATCTTGAAAATCATAAAATCAAAGATTTGAAATGAAGATAGATACATATTCATGTACATATTTATATATACATATGTATAGATATGTATATGAAACCTTGTGAAAATGAAGGTTAAATCAAATAGAGATAAGAATATCATTTTAGAAAGAGAGAGAGATTTAAAATGGAATACACGTATATATATTTATATATATGTACATGAGAGTTTGTAAAAGGATATGTTAAATCATAAAGAGAGAATGACAAAGAAAGATATTCATGTGCACATACATATATAACATGTATATACGCATATGTCTTCATAAGTATTAAAATTAAGAAATAAATTGAAAATATCCGACTTCAATTTTTGATATAGGCCGGAAGGGAGCTTAAACTCATGCAAGAGCCTAAGCCAAGTCTCTAAGGCCACCCTAGAAGGTTTCTTTTGAAAATGTTTTGGAAAATATGATTTACATAAAAACATAAAATGTCATGATTTAGTTTGCCACAAGGGATATATTTCTTCCACCGTTGGGTATGAAAGAAAACCAAGCAATATAACGAGACACTCATTAGGGTTCTTAATGGGGTGATTAAGAAAAAAACTAGCGCAAAATGTCATGCAAATGCATATTAACATGTACATATTCGTAAGGGTCTTCTCGGGTTGGACAAGTCCCAACCTCAAAAATCACAAGAAGAAATCTCAACCCCAAACACTTACTTTCATCGTGCATTGGGTCATATAAATGGAAGATTTAGAATATCATTCATGAGCATCATTTCAAGCATGAATGATGAATGAGGACAATATAACAAGTATATTTTTGGAGCTAAATGAATATATGGATTTTGTTCTGTCTTGCTCATGTTCTCGGTGCACGAAGTTAATCCTTTAACCAGACGATTCCTCTCTATAGAATCAGACTTCTCCATCTGCCTGAATGCATCCCTTCCATCTGGCATTATGATAATTAATCTCACCTCGTGCACGTATTCAGGAGCCTTACAATCTAGCAATCCCCTCAACAAACTGGGATTGACAGAATGGATGATGCCTAGCAGTCATTGCTGTCTCACCTCCCTTTTCCCCATAAAGCTCCTACAATTTTACATTCTCATCCACTAAAGCAGGTGCCATTTCAGTCACACAACAAGAATCAACATCCAACATTCAAATTAAAACTTCGTCTTTGGCATGCTTCAACAAATCCCTGGGAACAGCAGTTTTCTCAAATCTCCAAAATTTGCAGATAACTATATGAAAGCATTACTTCAAAAGCAATATCCTTCACAAGGAAGGCGCTTCCTGATCCCACAGTGCCTTAACAGAACAGAAACCACTAGCAAAGAATTCTGACAAATCTGATCTAGGAAATAATCTTCCTCCAAATGGGCCGCACCGAGGGGCTATTTGGCAACAGTGATAAGCTGTTATGGTCTCATGAATCTGCTCCAAAAAAAATTAAGGCATATTCATAGTGACAACTACCGTTGAGATAACACAAGTTTGGTGCTCAAGAAGGTTCCCCATGACGAGCATCTGGAAGCTAGAGGAGTTCCAAATGTCTTAAGATTTTTTTTGATTCCCAAACTTGCAATATAAACCAGCAAGTATTGGGAAGAGATTTAGACCTCCAAATGTTTGGATGACACCCTTTTCTGACCCAGTTTTGTAAAAACTAGGTTTTATGAAAACCAAGTTTTTTAATGAGTTTTAGAAACGACACATCCAAAACTTGGCTTTTGAGTAACTTAAATGAGACCGAGTTTTCACTCTCTTTTACAAAACCAGGCTTTGTCAAAACCCTGTTTTCCTCAAACTCAGTTTTGATGGGCACCCAAACACTCCAAAAACTTGGTTTTGAGGTGTCATGGGCAAAAGACCCAAATGACGATCATCCAGTGGCAGAACTATATGTTCACACCAGGCCCTCGAAGTTTCTTCATTTTCAAATTGCTGTCTTTGTATATTTGCTAATTTTTATATATTGGTGCCCCTAAATGAATGATACTTTTTGAATTAGTGCCCCCATATGCTAGATTTCTAGCTTCCCTAATCCTCTAAGGTAAGATCCAAACCCGTGACATGCTGAAAAAAAAAAAGAGACTTTGATGCAGCAGAGAGAGTTACATACCTGGTTTGGGTGAGCGAGGGTTGATGTCATGGAAGATTGAAACAGAGACTAGCCGCTTACCAGCACGTGCGCTGGCCATTGCATCAACCCCCTTAGGGATGAGTTACATATCTGGTTCGACTCAAAAGGGTTTTGTCCTTGATGAAGGTCTAATTATAATTATAGGTGATATGTACGTCATGAGGTAGAAGCTCTGCTCCATATTCATATATCGGCCAAGCTCATGTTGCTGATTCACCTGAGTCGGCCAAAAGTATTTTGAAAGGAAACTTAAGAAAAAATATATGCTAAAATGTGTAAAAATAATTTAAACTACATTTTCTAAAAAATTTAAAAATATTTAGAATGGGCACATACCATGTTTGGAATTGTCCACACAATCAAATCGGTTTATCATCGGTTGAATTCGAATGGGTCGATTCTGATGACACTGAATTTAAGACATTCAAAAGGTTAAAGGTCTTGGTTGGAGATTCTTCAGTGGGAAACTTTTGTTCTCTCTTGCTCAAGTCATTAAGCATTTCAAAAGTCAAATTTTCTATTAAATATTTTTTCATTAATTGCATTTGTCTGTAAAATATTTTTTTAGTAAATCTTGTTCCAAAAAATGCTGGCCATTTTGTTCCGGAGCATTCATATTGATTTAAGTTTGTTAACAAAAAATCAGACGAAATTCAAATCCATTTCCTGTAAATATTTGGATACAGTTGTTATAGTTTTATCACCCCAATCACAACTCACAAGGCAACTACAGATCTAGGTAGCCCAAATCCAATTGGACCCCGAATCCGGTTCCTCTATATTCCTATCTAGAAGGAGAAACAGACGAAGGAAATGCATCTCTTTCTATGGACATAAGAATAAGAAATTGACCATTGGCTTCAACATGAAATCGAGCAGTTAAACAACTTCCCACTTTATCCTGTTTACTTAAAGCGGGAAATGTTCTAGAGAAATCGTAGTTAGATATTTTATTAGGTTGCTACAAATCAGAGGCTTTGTCCATATGTACAGAAAACTGTGAGTGCTTTGACAAAAAAGTTACCGTATGTGAAGAGAAAAAGGGATCATATTGTAGGCGCGGTTAACTACTCATAGGTATTGATGTATGGTGAAATTTTGAAAATTCGCTAAAACCACTCCAAACTGTTGCCATAAATTTTAATGATAAATTTTTAAATTTTTAATCATCCAGCAACACATGGCAACATTGAATATATATATAAAATTTTGGAACAAAGCTCAGCTTGGCCTTACCAGTTACAAGGATTAGCAGAAAAAGGTTCAATTGAAGAAATTAGAAAATAAGCTCTAAAAGTGAAAATTTCACCAATCTATTTATTAGAGAAAAATTGCCTAAAGGTGCCAAACATTTGGACAGTAATAAATCATGACTCAACTTTTAAAAATTGAAAACTAAGAGTTCAACCTTTGAGAGAAATTCTTAGAGAACCACCTACAAGAAAAAAAAACACTAATGTCTGAGATATATCTTAATACTTATCCTGAAAGAAATGGAGATTCGAGGAAGAAATGGAGGTGCAATATACGAGTTTTTAAGAAATAGTGGACTTTTTGGTAAATTATGCTGAAAACTTCGTTCGCGATCGACGCAGAGGACTCCGAGTTAAGGCGAGGAAAAGTCTAAAGGGCATTTTCGTCAAATACATTTGTCAAATCTACCAGACCGTCGTTTGGAGACGCGTGAAGCCGTCCCTGACCTCCCTTTGGCTTTCCGTCCTCAAATAAAAGGAAGCCGGCGGGGAGGCAGGGGCACCTGATCGCCGGAAATCCTCACCGGATAATCGATGGAATTCGGCGGGAGTAACAAGCGGGTGGTTGTCGTGGGTGGAGGAGCCGCCGGATCGCTCATCGCCAGAACCCTCCAATTCGGCGCCGATCTCGTCCTCATCGATCCGTAAGCTCTCACCTCCCTCTCCTCCTGCTTTCCATGATTGCATTTACTTTAAGGAATCATCATCTCTCTTTCAACTTGTTCTTTTTTCAATTCCAATGCGCAAAACGAAAGATATTTGCTTATGGATTGTCAGTTTTGTGGAGAAATGCATTTTCTTGAGTTTTTGTAAGTTCGCGAACTACGGAAGTAGCTAATTTCTTCCTTTTACACGATCATCAATGCGACTTTGTCCATTTCCCTCCGGCGAGAGGAAGATTTGCTGTTCTGGAAGTCCTCGACTTCGGGATGACGCCGAAACTGGGAATCTCCCGAACTTTTCCTGCTGTCCATTAGAGAATTTTCGGCTTCAAGCCGAGATGTGCTTGAGCGGAGTGTAAGGTCCAGAAAATCTTGGATTTCAGAAATCTCGATAATCGTCAGAGGATCTAGAAAATTGGCCGCTCGCTGGGCCTCCGGCATTCCCGGAAATCAGAATCCTGTCGGAGTCAAAATTTTTTGTTGGTAATTTTCCGGTTGAATCCACCTCTTTGTCCGCCATTCTACTGTTTCAGTATGGATCTGGACATGGTCCAGAACCGTTCACCGGACCCGTTCAGGTCCAGGTCTATCATAAAAAATGCCAACCGAAAAAGGGTGCAAGCTCGCTGTCGCCAGTTCCGATGGCGCTCGTTTCAGCCCGGTTCAACAAATTTACGGGTTAAACGTGAACGGTCTTGGCAGGGAATAGGAATAACAGCTTGTACTCGTTCAAAGTTTACTCAGCTCTTCTCGACTTGTTGGTCAAGTTAGCTATTAATGAGTTGCTCAACTTGAATGGGCGTGGAGCCCCTTGTCATGTTCTTATGTGACATGCTCCTTAGTAGTATACGTTTATGTTTGTTTGGTCAATTTATTTTATACCTGTATTTGTGACAAGCAAGGATTGACTAAGTTGTTAAAGATTAAATTATGGCTATATGATCACAAGATTACTAAATTGCAGGCAACTTCAAGCTCAAGCTTTCATTGAGTTTAAGCCCAAGTTATCATGTTAATCAAGCCATTCATGCAACAAGCGTCAGAGCTATATTTTCTTAGTAAATGATCTAGGCTCATCTTATGATGAGCATGACACAAGTTTTTACTACTCAGCTAAATTAATGAATTTAGCTCAAACCTGCCTTGTTCAATTTGTTTGGTTTACTTCCCACTTCTAAGAGTGAGCGGATCGGACATGCAACTTAGCATACCAATTATATAGATCTAATAAAGATTACATGAACTAGACCTGATCGATACTCGAGAAAGTAGTAACATTTGCTCTTACATATCATCAAATCCTGACCCCGCTGGGTTCGTTGTTTTGGCTCTGAGCCACACCTAACATCTGAGATTAGATCTTGGTTGGATAAGATCTGATCCCGCGTCGATGCAGGTTTGGTGCAAAAGAGAAAAGCTTGATTAATGTCTGTAGGGATGTAAATGTTTTAGACTATGGGATTGACATTCTGGTTTTAGTTGGGAGCGTTGTATTCCAGCCAATTCAATTGATAAGACCCTGATTTATTATATGAGATTCATTATATTATCTGAAGGCTTAACATTAATTTTTTATTAAAAGGTCATTTTTCAGTATGATAACATAGAAAAGGTCATCCACTGGGGACGGGTGGAATACTGATGTCGGGAAAGGATTTGAGCATAATTTTGAGGAATTTAAAGAATCTTGAAGGATTTATTTTTTCGAATATCTTGGTTTGTAGTTTTATAAAATTTGAACCGAAACTGCCCACAGGTCCGGTTGGAACTCAACAGAGTGAATACTAGGCCAGTTTTAGCCCGTTGACTAACACAAGACTAAGGTTGAATACCAGACAGAGGGAACATGGTATTGTTAAGTTTTTAAAACCATCAAACGATGGATAAAAAACACCAATAACAGAACAGACAGAACAAAGGTGCCTTAGACAAAATGTTCCTTTCGTTCTGTCCAAGGACAGTTACCAAACGCCTCCTTAAGGTGCGCTTGATGATCTTGAGGACTACCCACTCGTGATTATGAGGACTACCCACTTGCAATAACCTTTATGGCCAACTTGTTCACGTGAGCATTTATACAACATCAAATGGAAAAAACAGGGAACTGGTGTGGACGTGTCTGTTCATTCTTTCACTTGAAAGGAGCTGGGCTCGGCGAGTTTGGTCCGATCAAAACTCGGCCCGGGTTTGAGTCTGACCCGATTAAATATATATATATATATATATATATATATATATATATATATATATATATATATATTTAAATATAAAATAATATATAAATATAATTAATTTAATAAAAGATTATATATATATAAGGCCCAATCGAACCGGCCTGCTGCCATTTTACTCAGGCGGCCTGGCCCAGTGCCCAGCCTTATTTTCACCCTTAATGATACAACACATTTTTTTTTTTAACGAGAAGAATAATTTAATTAGAGCAAATTATACATCTAAGACGGACCTAATAATGCTTTTATATCTAAGGTTTGAAAAATAGCGATCTTATCTTATTGAGTCCTCGAACTGACTATAAAACTGATTGAGACCTGCCACATTGAACGCTCAGATAAATCCTGGACGGGTCCTACTACATTTTAGTAGGATCAAATATTCAAATTATTGTTTTCCTAAAAAGCAAGTCTAAGTTTCAAGCATCCACATCTTGATGATCAGACCCAAACCATTTATCATCCGCCTAGTCACATTCTCAAGAAGCTATATAGAATTATCGCAGCTCAGTAATGTTCCTCTTAGTAGGTCCATCATATACGATGAAATTAATTTTAGAACGCTCTGAAAAACAAGGTGCAGCAGGTCGCTTTAAAATGTGATCTGGAGGTGGAGGACAGACGGCATGTGTGCTTCTAGCCAAGTCCGAATTGGCGGCGTTTTAAGAAAAGGGATTTCTTTAAATATTCGTTCCTACTCCATGCAGGTCATCGCTGCCCTGTAGCAATGGACGAAGTCTTTCTTTATCGTTTACTTAAGCATTTCAAGTCGCCTAATTTGTCCTTTCTAACGTAAATACCATCACAGGAAAGAAAAAATAATTAAATAAGCGAAAGTTGATTTCAAATAATATAAATCCAGTTTGCTGATTGCTAATGATTCACTGGTAACCGTGTTTAAAGCGGCAGAAAACATGAATTTGTCTTGTTAAGCAAGAATTTGTAGATTCCCTCTAAATAAAAGTTTATATGAAACGGTCCCCAAAAACGGTAGCTTGTCATTGACACGGCCGATGATATGCATGAAGCAATAGTTTTACTTTCAAAATAATAAGAGCTGCATTGCTGCAAGAGAATTGTAAGAGCAAAAATTTAAAAAAATTTGAAATAGGAAGTGCTACAATGGGCGAAGTTAAAAGTATGATTCTCCCAGAATTTAAAGGGTTCCCTGTATCACTTAGGATTTTTCGTTTGGATCACTTTACTTAAAAGGCAAAGGGGTTTTACTTTCTTTGTTTTTGGTTGCTACATCTACAGTCTTGGTGGCAATACAACATAGATAATTGGTTTTAAATATCGCTTTCCCTTAAATATCGTTTTCCCTCCGCTTGGGCCATGGCCCGAGTGAGCGGAAGAAAAAAAAAATTATATTGAAAAAAATAATTTTTTTTAGCTTGGCCTGATCGGTCGCTCTTCGTCACTCCTTTTAGCCCGACCCTCTAATCGTCTTGGCCCGACTCTAAAAAAAATCCTGGCTCTGCCCCTGAATATATCAGAACACCTTCAAAGCAACACAAAAGGAAATCTATAATACGATCATATGATACTTTCAACGTGGAAAATCCGTAAAATATTACATGGATTGACATGAAATTTTCTTTTTTCTTGATTATTCGTGGCAACACCTTATGATCATTGCTTGTAAATCTATCATGAAATGCAGAAAGGACTACTATGAAGTGCCATGGGCAGCATTGCGATGTATGGTCGAGCCTGCCTTCGCCCAGAGGTCATTGATCGAGCACAAGCACTACCTGAGCAACGCCAGGGTGGTCACGTCGACTGCCGTCAAGGTGTCCGAGAGGGAGGTCGTGACTTCAGGTGGACGGTGCATTCCTTACGACTATCTCGTCATCGCCACAGGTCATCCTAACACATTCCCGACGACCCGATCCGAAAGACTTCAACAGTTTCGGGAATGTACGTATCTAAACTGAACCCATATTTACTTGGCGTTCTAGTTGAAAAATGAGTCAGGTCTACCGTCTACCATTAATAGGTTTTACCTGAATTTTGTAGCTCTATTCTTATGGTAGTTATGAACCTTTCCTATGTCCCTATGGCAGCCTATGAAAAGATCAGAGCATCAAGCTCTATTTTGATTGTTGGTGGTGGGCCGACTGGTGTGGAACTCGCCGGTGAGATTGCCGTTGACTTCCCGGATAAGCACATTACTATCGTTCATAAAGGGTATAGACTATTGGAATTTATTGGCCCAAAGGCTTCAGAGAAAGCGCTGGCCTGGCTGACTTCAAGGAAAGTGCAGGTTCTATTTAACCAACAGATAAGTTTAGAGCAGCTTGATGATGCGCAAACCGAATTTGTTACAAGTGAAGGTGCTAAAGTTAGGGTAGACTGCTGGTTCAATTGCATCGGGAAGGGCCTCGGGTCTTCGTGGTTAACAGACGGTATATTACAGGACTGTCTGAACGAGCGTGGGCAGTTGATGGTTGATGAACACTTAAGAGTTGCGGGCAAGAAAAACATATTTGCTATTGGAGACATCACCGATATCCGGGTAATTATTGTCTTTGACTCTTCATTGAACATTCAGAGGGTGAAAACTAATGAAACTGGTTATATACATCATGCTAGGTATGAAATTTTTCATGCGTCATTTCAATAACAACATAACATGCACAAAAATAAATTTTATGTAGGGACAACAATGAAAACTAAAAAAAAATAAAAGATTTTGAGATTCGATAAAAATAGAATTTGTCAGTCCGTATATGCATATTATTATGATCAATAAACTCCATAAA
>JAANDH010000102.1:2466-93272 GCA_011799765.1 Nymphaea thermarum
GATACTACTCAGAGTGAAGAAATGAAGGATCCCACAAAATATAGAAGACTGGTTGGACGTCTTATTTATTTGAGTATCACAAGACCAGATATACAGTTTGCCGTTCATGTACTAAGTCGTTTCATGCATACACCAAAGGAATCACATTTTCAGGCTGCTCTGAGACTTGTCAAATTTATTAAATTGAATCCAGGACAAGGCATTCTATTGGGCAAAGAAAATAATTTTCAAGTAAGTGTTTTTTGTGATTCAGATTGGACTGCTTGTCATGAAACACGAAGATCTGTCACTGGCTATTGTGTCCTTCTTGGAGCGGCTCTAATATCATGGAAAACAAAGAAACAATCTACTGTGTCTCGCTCTTCTGCGGAGGCAGAATACCGAGCAATGGCAAATGCTGTTTGTGAAGTAACATGGCTAAAATATTTATTATCTGACTTAGGAATTCAACACTCACAACCAGCAAATGTATACTGCGATAATCAGGCTGCAATGCATATTGCAGCAAATCCAGTTTTTCATGAGCGCACCAAGCATATTGACATAGATTGTCATGTAGTACGAGAAAAAAATCAATCAAGGTGAAATCAGAACATGCTATGTTAGAAGCAAAGAGCAGCTAGCAGATCTTTTCACCAAAGCATTAGGCAAAGAGGCATTCAGACATTTGCTATCCAAACTGGGCGTCAAAAATCTGTACGCCTCAGTTTGAGGGGGAGTGTCGAGAAAGAAGGGATCAGATCTCTTATCAAGATCGCAGACTACATTTTAGGTGGATAATAGTTTGAGATAGAAATTTGTGTTATCATAATCTTGTTTCCCAAAAATCTTGTAAGCGATATTGTGATATCGTTTTGTGTACTATATATATTGCTCAAAGGAATCAGTAAAGATTAGTTCTCTCAAAATTCTTCTCTTCACGCCTCCTCGCCTCCTCTGTTTTTTCTTCACAGCAAAGAAACCCTGATTTGCAACTATGAACTTTCTGGACTACTCCAATGACTTCTGTGGAAACCCATAGGAAATCCTTCCTGCATTGACACACACTATCAGTTAGATGAGAATACAACATACTGCATATCCACTGTCGAAATCGGCTTAAATAATTCCATGTTTTCAACCTCAGTTGCCATCTACCCTCAAAAACATAGAGTGGAAGTTCTTTCGTCATGAACTCTTATGCTAGCAACTCCTTGAAGAGTCATTCGCACACTCCCATGTTTCGATCTGATCATACATCATTATGTCTCCATCCATCAATGAATGCATAATGTTCCTTAGACAGTGTCCTGTGACCATTGAAAACATCATGTGTTTCGATCGCCGTTCATCAGCCATCTGATCCTTGACCTTTGACACCACATGCTCTCTTCTTTTTCCAAAGAAGCTTAAACATTATCTGCACAAAACTGTCTTACTCATGATGTCATCATGATCCTTGCCATCAACATCAGCCTAGATTCTTTGCATCACTTCCCACTAAGGGTTAATGCTTGACTCTGGATAGCCCACACAAAGCTTGTGCCATGATGCTAAAGTCTTCCTTCCTGGTGCATTTAAGCTAAGTCAAAACACGAATCCATGGGCATCCACCCACATCAGCAATCCAAACCTGCCTCACCACTTCCGACCTATTAGCCAGCAAGTTGAAATATGGAAACAACATTGGGTGTGCAGTACTTCCATCATCCAGAAAATTATCTTAAAAACTGACACGAAAGTGACCAGAAGTGTACCTCGGTAGGAGTAGGACCATCAATTTGCTACAATGACCCCACATCTCTCTCCATTCATGGTTTAGCAGGCAGTAGGCACCAATCCAACCTACATAAAACCCGCTCTTCCCCGAATCGGTTGTTTGGCCATGCGTATCTCTATTGTTGATCATGTAGCGCCTGAAGTTTGTAGTTTTCCATGAAACATGTTTGGTTGTCTATCTGACTTGTCTTCGGGTCCCAAAATTCACCCAACATGATGCATGGACCATCACAACTCAACATGATTCATTCCCGCAAAACCGACAGCAAAGAGCGAAATCCATTACTAGAGGGGTTGTCTGTGTGGTAGGGTTCCACACTGCCATAATGGCATAATACATGCTCTGCCTTCTACCCATTTCGAGTTAGAAAGATGCGCGAGACTAGGATAGCTCAAACTCCAAGTTTTAGTTCTTATCTCGACCAGTAAGGTGTCAAAGATGAAGAAGCAATTAGGATCAAACTTATAGAGGAGATGGTGGAGGTCTCTTCTGGTTGCTGCCATGCAAGCCCCTTAATATTCTGATCCGTAATTCCCACCAATGTTTATCAAGTTAACCCTCTCCTGTTAGAATGACTCCTTTGCAAGGATCATCAGTGTGCTGGTTTCTGCCCTGGGTCTCACCACACTTGGCCTTGCAACAAGCTTGTCTGTTCTTGCTTCCCATCATCTCCTTCTCTACCATGATTTGATTTGAGTTGCCAATTTCTTTGAGGATTTTCACGCGCTATATCAGGAATTTCCATCTATAATTGAAAACACCATCCTGTCGAAGAAGGTTTTGGAGTTGTTCTTTCTGGCATGCCATCTGTGTCATCTTACTGTTCTTTGAAACAGTATGTGACTACATAGACAAAAGAAGAAAGGGTGAGAGCATGTGAGTACATGGCAGGCCCTTGCCTGCGGTTTCTCCAAAAAACAAAAAATGGGAACTTCTTTTTTGTTTTTTTTTTTCATTCCATTATTTTATGCACAATGAATAGGTCGATGGTATCGAATGTCAAGTAACATCAACCGACAAGAAAATGGTAAAACTAACACACGCAATGGTGCGTTACTTCGATTAGCTCATAAGCTTGGGTCCTGCCCATCCGGGGCGGACTCAAACCCAAAGTCAAGCAAATTCCAGCAACCATACTGCGGCTAAAAAGTAAGTGGTGGTTGCTTTCTTCATGCCACCTATTGCTTGTTTGAAGCCATGCTTTTCACACACAAACGAAAAGGTAGGTTGCGATCTTAATGGCAAAACGATGCAAGCAAAAGAGATTGGCAAAATGATGCAACCAAAAGAGATTGCACCATTGAAGTTAACTTCAATCGAAGATGCATGGCAATGGCAGAGCCCGACGTATTTGGCTGAGGGACAACCACCATATATTTGAGGGCATTATATATATATGCAAAAATTTAGGGTCAGCCAAGATGTAAATAAGGAAATTTAAAAGAATTTTATTGGACTGCGTTGGCAATTGCGCATGCACGCCCACATGTAATTCCTCACTAATGCTTGGAAGTAGATGAGATTCAGTGGCAAAAAACACAAAAAACTGGGCAAAGCGACCAGAATGGACATTTTTCTAAAGGCCACAGTGGTTTACTGTGGAGCTTAAATTTGCAGTTCTCTCTCTCAACATTTAGTCATGGCATACACAGGAGTCACCGGACTTCACGTTGAGCACGCTCCCTCCTTCCAAGGGTCCGGATTCAAATTCGAACCAAGATCCGACAAGACCGAACCTTACCCGACCCGTTCTCACTCCATGCAGAACTAACGGGACCGAGGTCCGCATAAATATCACACAAACATAGCTCTTGATCTGGGTTGCCTCTTGCACAAGAAAGCGAGTGGAAGGCTCCGGCGACGGGAAGGAGGAGAGGAAAGACAGACTAACGATGGCGCCCGAACCAGAGGATGAGATGAATGAGAAGAATCCGCGCCCTCTTGACGAGGACGATATCGCCCTTCTGAAGACCTACGTAAGTTTGCTGCGGCGGCTCATTTTCCCTTCCATCTAGGGTTTCTTTCTTTTGGATCTTAGGGTTTTCTGTTTGCGGCAAAGGAAACGTCGAGTGCAGTTTGGGAAGTTCAGATTTTCTATCGCTCTGGACGATGAAAAATACGTTTTACTATTCTGAAAATTAGGTACAAACATTCGTCTTTCCCCAATCGGAAAGTATGTGTTGAGGCTTTGATGCATTTTTGGTACTGGGAGAGTATCCTGTCTTCTATAAACAGGTTTTGAGATTAATTTTTTGTTTATGAGGGACGGCTTTTTCCTCTTTTCTGCAAGTCATAGACATGATTCATGAATTTGGGTTTGTTTTTTGTTTCTTTTAATCGCTCGAGCCGGATGCATTTCCATTCCATCTCATGAGGTGGGCAAGGCACTAGAAATGCCTTTCTTTTGATCTCAAAACAAGCTTTTGTGAAGTGGTGATGAGTTAAAGTTTCAGCTTCATCAATGTCCAAGGCAAAGGAGATGGAAAAGGAAAACAAACAAACTTTTTTTGACTTTTTGTTCTTCTGAATTATGGATCTCATTTCACTCCTGTGCCTCGGTTGTCCTTTATGTTTGCTTTCGCTACTTGATTAGATCCAACATGCCGCATGTTGCATCTTTCTCTTTATTTTTTCTCTCTTTTCTTTCGTTTGTATGTTCGAGTTGGATAGCATTTCTCGAGGAGTTTCTGTGTCGTTTATATTAATTCAGGGGCTTTTTTTATCGTTGGGCATTCTTTATGGTATGATGTATTACTTTCCGTTCAGGGTCTTGGTCCTTATTCTAACAGCATAAAGAAAGTAGAGAAGGAGATTAAAGAGATGGCGAAGAAAGTCAATGATCTATGTGGTAAGTGTCATTATTTTCAGATCAGTTTTTTTATTATACTTTTACTTGCAGAAGTTAGAGATTGTCTGTTTGTTAACATGGTTTTATGTTTTATTTGCTTGAATAATAATACTAAGTGTGCTGTCAGCGTGGTTCTATTGGCCGTTGCTTGTGGAATATGGACTATTGAATGGTACTTCATACTCGGGAAAGTAAATCCTAAATAAATGATGGATTTGAGTTTAGTTTTATCTTAATTTCACCTTTTCCTTCATATATGTGTAACTTATTCAAAATGTCCTTTGAGTAAGGAAAATAAAGTATCTAACAAGTATTCAGGATACTTTTACTGAGTTTAGCTAAAGGAGGATTCCAATTTGCATAGTGCGACTGATGATCTTTCTTGATAGTGTGTGCCTTCTAACAAATGTGCACCTATCCAAATAATAAATAGTGTATGCATAAATTTTGGGCCGAGGAGCACTAATTCAAAAACTCTCACAGTTTTATGGACGCCACTGGATATAAATGAGTAGATTGTTTAAGGCAATAATGTGAAAGTAAAGGATCTTTGTGGGGCTGGTGTGGGCAACTGCCCACACCTGCCCATATGTGGCTCTACCACTGCAAATAATAGTGCATGCATATACACATGCACACACATATTGCACGCACCTAGTGCTTTCTTTCATGCACCTGCTTGCATGTTGGAGTCTCTTTTAGATTGAATATCCGAGAGCTAATGTACTTGACCGTTGACCTACATAAACAAATTGAGCTCATACGAGGACAATTGCACTTGAATTCCTGTTTTCTTTAGTGATTGAAAATCCAAGGTGTGTATTTGATCTTTCATTTTGTTTGTCCTATCTTGAAATGTAGGAATCAAAGAGTCCGATACAGGCTTGGCTGCACCCAGTCAGTGGGATCTTGTTTCCGACAAGCAGATGATGCAAGAAGAGCAGCCTCTTCAGGTAGAAATTTTTTTTGATGTCTGTGTTCTTTGTTAGCTGTCTTTTTTACTCAATTCTGATTCAATTGTGCCAGTAGAGCTTACTATGGTATTGAAAATAGGTTGCAAGGTGTACGAAAATAATCAACCAGAATTCTGAGGATGCAAAGTATGTCATAAACGTCAAGCAAATTGCAAAGGTTTAACTACACTCTACATATGATATTCAATGATTTTTGAATGCTAGGTGTCCGGACTTGGCTTCTGAAGGTTTCCTTAAATGCAGTTTGTTGTTGGATTAGGAGACAAAGTTTCCCCAACTGATATTGAAGAAGGCATGCGTGTTGGGTGAGTACAAAATCTTAGCTGCACATCTTGATCCTTTGAGTAATATCAACATCATTTGCAGAACTCCTCCTATCTTTACTATTGTCTTCCAGCGAACCTAGCATTGTCAAATCTAAGCCAAGGACTAATAAAAGAAACAATATGTACATTCTAACTAAGTAACACAGACATGGCTGGAAGGCCGCAATACCTGTGTTGACATGCTGACATGGGTATGGCGACACACTTGGATAAGGCAGTTTTGGTTTCTGCATGTTATTGTTGAATTGTGCAGGTTTTTTGTGGAATTTTGCATATTTTTTGTGGAACTTGGCATATTCTTTGTTGTGTTTTTCATATTTCTTGTGAAATTTTGCACACATATATACATATATGTATATATACCTTGCTGTATCCTTGTGTCCAAAATTTCTAAATTTGCCGTGTCTATACCAGTATACCATTCGTATCCATACCCTTATTAGTATCTATGTGACTTAGTCTACATTATTGGAAGTTTTAATTAATAAGAGATGTATGTTAAAAATGAGACATCTTTTGTTAAAAATGCAAATCTAAGACCTTTAATGTTGTGAACAAGCCAATCGTGTGTTGGCTCGTCTAGCATTTAGTGTTTGTATTTATGTAAAATTGTATGCTTTGTTTTAAAAAGTCATCCTCGTGTTGCAGAGTTGATCGAAACAAATATCAAATTCAGATTCCTTTGCCACCAAAGATCGATCCAAGTGTCACAATGATGACTGTGGAGGAAAAGCCAGATGTAACCTATAACGATGTTGGTGGTTGCAAGGAACAAATTGAAAAGATGAGGGAGGTGAGTGCAATGGTTTTCATATTTTTTCTTCTGTTACTCATTAACAAAATAGTTCAGGTACTTGTTTTCTTTATTCAATCCAGGATCATTTATTTATTCATGCAATTCTTTGGGTCTTTGCTTGCGGTGTCTTTAAGTGTGTTCTCCCCTGTGCCCTTTTATATCATACTAGAAATGCGTTACTCTCTCAAAATGATGGAGGAATCTTGCAACAGCTGAACCTGAACCTAAATTGTCTCTAGCTTTTCTATCCAAAGATGTTCTTAAACCAAGTTATTTCACTGATGGAGTACGTCCTTTAGCTTGTCCTTTCCCCCTTTAGAAATCTTCTTTCATTATACTTATTACATTCATTTCACTGGTTCACATCATTCACTTCTAATTTAGAGGAATCAATTTCACACAATGTGTTCTTAACTTATCATGGTCTTTTTCTTTTTTCCTTTATCAATAACTCCAAAGTCCAAGCTTTAAAAAATTCTCTTTGTTACTCACTTCAATGTTAATTATTTTTCAACCTTTATTCCAGCAAAATGATTGTGAAGTCTATGGATGCCAGTGCTTATTTTTTTTCGTGTCAACCGCTTGTACCCTCTTCTGTTTTTGCTGATATGGAGGAATTTACACTTCCATGCATGATCCTTTCCCCATGTTAGTGATTGGGATCCTTGAAGATCCTTTTTTTTTTATACTCATTGATATTTCATCATCAATGGCTGTTATAGGAAAAACGCACCCACTATATCATGTGTGGGTGTGAATTTGAACTGAATTGAGACCCAATATATCTTGAAAATTACATAGATAGAAAACTAAATGGGGGGAGTTGATGATCTGGTAATTGCTAACTGCTAAGTTGACTAATGAAATGCTGATGTATGCTCATAATTTTGACTTTGGTTTGCTTTGTTCACATTGGGTGATGCTGTGTTTGAACCCTTTTTAGATAGTGTATTGCAAAAGTTAGACTCTGATGATTGGGAATTCTGATACAGGTAGTGGCAGTTTTTTTTCTAGATATTGTGTTAAGCACAAAAAAATAAAGAGAAAGGAAAAGGACGTGAAAGAATTCTGTATTGGGAAAATATCGCCAAGGCAAAATTGCTAACTATTTTGAATTTTGTTGGCGTTTTTGTAAGAAAATTAGTGGAAAACTGATAATTTCTTATCTTTCCTATTGTTTTATAATTTATTTATATTTATTTTATGGATACCTGCATTGTCTTTTTTAATAATACCCAAGAAAAGCTTCTACAGAAAGAACCCTAAGAACAATGTTTATGAAATGAACCAATAAGTAGGACTTGGTACCCATCTTCACTTAGGCATGTTCACGGGGCTTGGATTCCACTGTTCAAGTGGGATGCCGATTCCGATCTTGAAAAAAATCCATGTCCACAGCTAATAGTGTATCTAATCCATGATTGCTAAGGTGAAATTGGGGTTTGCTTCCATGGATCAAAATCCCACCACGGGTGGTGCAATTTTCATCCATGGAAAAAGATTTGCCCGTTAGGGCTTACACCATCTCTTATCTCTTTCTTGTCTTCATCCCTCTCCATTTCCTCATCTCTGCACAATACAACCGCCCTGCGCTTCGCCTTCGTCTGAGCTGATAACCACAAACAGGAATCTGCCAGGTATGTCTGTTCCATTTCACCAGATTATCATCATTTGGCTCTTTTTCACTCCCTCTTTCTATCTCTCTCACTCTCTCTCCTCGGTTGCCACAACCATTGCCAGGAGGTAATGGCCGCAAGTGGGCTGTGCACAGCACCTGGTTGCCAGGTGGTGATGGCTGCAGGTGGGCTGTGCACACCACCAGCAGGTGACAGCTTTCCATCACCTGCTCCGCTCTCTCTCTCTCTCTCCACCCTCCCTCTTTCTTCCCTCTCTTTCTGTTATTCCCTGAGCCATCCTCGGGTGATGGGTGTGCCCACCACCATCAACTTGTAACCCATTATAAGCCAGTGGTCTTAATTCATGGATCTGTTCTATCACATGTTTATGTTTCATGTTTTTTTTAGATGCAGCAATATGCATAGTCACTGAACTTGTTTTGAGCATATATAGCAACCGTCTATATTCTTTTGGCTAACATGCCACGCCTATGGTCCAGAAAATTTTCCCATTCTTGCTCAATTGTGCATCCAACTTAGGAACATGATCCCTGGGATTAAAATCCCTGCCAATCATACACAAGCTCTTTCTTGGATATGGATGGAAATCCCTATCCCACAGATCCCAGTATTAAAATCCTGGGATTTGATCCCAGGATTTTAAACCTAGTGCTGTCATATGCCGCCGCCTTAGTGAATCATTAGTAAGGTCTCCGGCTTCAAATAGGTAAATTCATGTAGACTGCATGCTTAGTCACATGGGTACGGCTAGGAGGGCCCCGTACCCTACCGGTACGGGTACGGTACGGGTACGGGTACGGGGTTGGGTACGGCGGGAAAATAAAAAAAATCAAAAAAATTCAAAAAAATCTAAAAAAAATCAGAAAAAATCAGGAAAAATCAGAAAAAATCAGAAAAAACTAGTAAAAATCAGAAACATTCAAGAAAAATGTATTTAAAGGAACACCCTTAGCATTTTGTTATTGTTTAAAATTTTTTGATATATATATATGTATGTATGTCCGTGTGTACGGCCGTACCCCCGTACCCACGTTTTTTGAAAATGGCCGTACCCGTACCAATACCGGTACCCGTACCCGTACCTATGTGACATAGACTGCATGCAGTACATGAGACCTATGTCACATGGGTGCGGGTATGGGGTATGAGTTTGGGTATGGAGGCGTTCAGACACGACAATTTTGAAATTTGTGGGTACACGGGTAGGACAGATTTTATATTCTCAAAAATGATAAAATGAAAAAAAAAAACATTAATAGTTTTATAATCTGCAAAAATTCTCAAATTAAAGAAAAATGGGAGGAAAATATAGAATCTTAGTGGAAGGGAAATATAAATGAAGGGAAAAATCAAAATTAGAGAAAAAATTAAGTTTGAAAATATAATTTTAAATGTTTTAAAATGCAGCCGTACTTGGCTGTACCCATGTCACCGTACACACACGTACCCGTGTCACATAGCATGAGACACTTGATATGATTATGAATACAATTTTTATATGGAATCGTGAAAATGTAATTGGAACGTATGCTAGGAATGGGTTAGATATATAAATCAGATCATTTTTTTTGCAATTCATTTGTATATATTCATTATTTCAGTCTTCTAGTTTTGCATATGATTTAGAATCATATCAAAACATCAACAGAGCACATTAATATTTAATCATGAAAATAAGATCCAAACATGTTGCAATTGCATTTGGAATTACAAATCAGGTTATCCTTTACATGTGGAATTACAGATCAGGCTATCTATCACATTTGTTTGGTAAAACTAAATACTTCAGTGTTCAAGATTTACATATAGTTTGCAGTGGCATCACACGATGATCTTTTTCATCTTCTGTATGTGTAAACTGCAATTGAACACTCACATATATTTGATATTTTAAGATGTAGGTTATGCTTGAATCAACTATTTTTTAGATTCAAGGTCCATGAACATTGTGGGTTCATATAATACATGAAAAATAAGTCAGCCATATAGAAGTTAGAACGGCAATTAGTTGCATCGTTTTTAAAAAAATGCCAGAAAATAAAAAACGTGAAAAAAACACGTAATTTTATTTTATTATAATTTTCAGGATTTATTAAATGTTTTAGATTTTTAAAAATTTGCTGAGATTTTTTCGAGATATTCTCGAGATATACAACTTTGCCGTGTTTTATCCGAAAATTCTTCATCGTATAATACCTGTACACGATATATGTGACAACTGACAATGGTTCTATGTTATTTCTGCCTCAATTGAGTGAACTGGTACTTATTTCCATCAGCAAAACTTTCAGTCAAACAACAATTATCAGACAACAATTTGAAATAATGTATTCGTAGAGTCTTAGACCAACCTTTGTATCTAAATGTTCACATCAATGCTATTAATGCAACCAGATTTGACTTATGTGCAGTTCTATTCATGCGTACATTCAAGTGTAGAACTTGATAGTTAACACAGATTCTGTAAGAATCCAACTTGAATAAGCACCATTCTATGAAGCTTAGTAAAACACTTCTCCATGCATTTTTGGGATCATCATGGCAAACGTGAAACTAGTCATGTGTAATAGATCTAATAATGGCACCTTAGAAAATCAACAAAAAGAAACATAAAAATTTGTTGGATAGATTGAATTATATCAACTGGCTGATTCCTTTGGTGTGAAGGCTTGGGTGTTCAATTCTGTTAGGTCCTATTGTTTGAAGAATTGTTATTCCTGTGGCTTTGTCCCCGTACAACTACCAAATGGTGCAATCCAGGTTTATTTTCTCATTCTACTCATAGTGATAAGTCGATATGTAAAATACCCTGGTTTTGGCTGGAATCATAGTCACAAATAACATATCAGAGTTTTAAACGGTGAGTTTTTTCTCGGGTATAATACGGTGAGCATGAAAAACATGGGAAAAATACAGTAAATTTTTAAAAATTTTAAAAAACTAAAAATGGGAGAAAAATAAAATAACTGAGACTCATAACACAAACATCAAAAGATAAGTAGATTTGCAACAAATAAAAAATAGAAAATGAAAAAAAACTGTTTGGCATTAACAATACTTAAAAAATAGAAAAAGTGAAAAAAACATTTTTTTTAAAAGTTTTAAACAGCCATTTAATTTATCGCGTCTGGAATCATATTTCAAGATGTTTGACCTTTGCAGTCAGGATTTCTCCAGGTTCTTTTTAATGAAATTGGTTAGGCTTAAGTAACTTGCAGTTTTATGGAATTTCATTTAATAATTTCATACACATTGCCTATTTGTGAGAGTAAATGATTCCTAATTTATTGATTTTTTTAACATCACCAAGTTATTTTGAATGGTCCATTTTAGGGCATTATTTGTTCTCAAAATGAGGTTTCGTTTTTATATTACTTTTTTATATTTCCCACAAACCTGTGAGCTTGTGGATTGTGGTATGTTCTCCTTTGTGATATGCCTTCATTCTTATCAATCAGGTTGTTGAGCTCCCCATGCTTCATCCTGAAAAATTTGTGAAGCTTGGAATTGATCCTCCTAAGGGGGTGCTTTGCTATGGCCCTCCTGGAACTGGGAAAACACTACTTGCCAGAGCCGTTGCCAACCGAACTGATGCATGCTTTATACGTGTCATTGGAAGTGAACTTGTCCAGAAATATGTTGGAGAGGGAGCTCGGATGGTTAGAGAGCTTTTCCAGGTTGTGAATTTCTTCCTGTTTGCCTGTATTTTCGTCACAGAACTAGTATAATAAGTGTTTAATAGTTGTTCGTATTGTAGTGTAAATGTATGGCTTATGTTTATTTATGTTTACAATGGTCTAAGCCTCTAAGGTGTCAAGTATATTTTCTGACTTGCAACAGATGGCCCGGTCAAAAAAGGCATGCATTGTCTTCTTTGATGAAGTAGATGCAATTGGTGGTGCACGATTTGATGATGGTTTAGGTGGAGATAATGAAGTGCAGCGCACAATGCTTGAAATTGTGAATCAGCTGGATGGATTTGATGCTCGAGGAAACATCAAAGTTCTCATGGCAACAAACAGGTGTGAGTTTGCATCTGCTTTACTTGATGCTACTTGATAATTTCTAGACTTTCTTTTTTCCTGTTCTGCTTGTGTATATTGACAAAAATCAACTTTGCTATTATGAGCTATCTGATCTGCTTTGTATAAAAGATGATACATGATTGTGTTGTCATATGTGTGATGTTTTTACTGAAATTAGCTGTACTGATTTAATAAATATGTCCTTAAAAGTGGAGAGGCACTCCAGCGGTTCATGTGGCACTTGTGTGAAAAACACTCTTTAAAATTTCCAGGCATTAACTGTGTCTACACTCGGATGCTTTACATTTTTGCTCCGAATTGACCTATGGTTTGTGTTTTTAATTTCAAAGATACATGTTGTGGTTGTTACATGTATACGCTATGCACTTGTTCTGCCGTTTCATGTGATTAAATTGAAGAAGTTGCTGGTTCTGGCCCTTCTGGGTCTTTTTTCATTTGAAACATGTTTGAGTTCCAAGGATAGCTCCATGATAATTGTACTACCGCATGACTTAATAAACACATGGATCCATGAATTTTTTCCTGGTCAATTATTGTCTTAATCAGTAGACTGGAGTTAGGTTAGTATGCTATAGGGTTAAAGATTAGTGGATTAGGATCATCCATTTGGAAGCTGTGTTGTACAAATGCAGTTGGTTGCTTAAAAATTATTTAGGTATCTGGATGTTTGATTACTAGTACATTATGTTCCACCAAGAAACTTATGAGATATTGCTGAAGCCACATAGGTTAAAATTTAAAAATGCAATGTTGTTTATCCATGCATCAACTCCTGTTGGCAATTTCTGAAATGTCAAGCTTCAAAAGCTACTGAAGCCAGCTTATCTTACATGTTTTAATGTGATTGTTTCCCTTTTTTCATAAGTCCAGACCTGACACGTTGGATCCTGCACTTCTTCGTCCTGGACGGCTTGATCGTAAAGTTGAATTTGGATTGCCTGATCTAGAAAGTCGGACACAAATCTTCAAGATACACACCAGAACAATGAACTGTGAGAGAGACATCCGTTTTGAGCTCCTTGCTCGGCTCTGTCCCAACTCTACTGGTATGAGAATATGGCACCACTCTTCTCTTTGCATTTTCTCTTCTTCTTGTGTATATGATAACTATTTAAAGTTCCAAGATTTTCATGAGTACATTTGGCTTGATAAGTAATCTCCATCTATAGAGGGGCTTTTCCTGACATGGTTTTAGCATTGAGGAATTTGATACTTTTTAGCAAAAAAAAAAAAAAAAAAAACCTGATTTTTTCTTTCTTATAGGTCTCTTGGAAAAATGCGGTGTCACCATGAATTGTCCAATTAATATCATTTCTGTTGATTGGAATAAGAATTCTGCAGAAGAGAATCACAATTTTACGTTTTTTTTGACCTATCAATCTTTACAATTTTTTAAACGGAAAAGTGCTAAACTCCTCCTTTGGAGCTGATGGGGTCTGATCTTACAAGATAATTGAAGTGAATGCGTATAATGTTAATATATATAGCATGTGAATTGTCAATCTTCATTTCGACATATTTTTTTCACTCCCTGTGGGAATGGACTCAACATGTAAAAAATTATGGAATCTGACATATTGCACATAATTAGTGATGCATAGATTTTAGCTATAACAAATTTCGGGCTGTTGTGTGCATTGGAAGAGTGTGTTAGTATACTGCTCTCTAGGTTTTTGGGTCTTCAGAGTTCATGTCAGTTATAGATTGGTAAACAAATGCCTCCTAAATGCTGTTAATGTCAGGCATTTCTAGAATACAGCACAGGTTTCAGATGGGGGAAGGATCTAGAACCGAATATATAGCATTTTGATATGATGTAATACTTCTTTGTGAAAATTTTTAATTAATTTTTGTTGAATTAGAAAGAGCATAAGGATTGTTTTCTAGACCCGTTTCTATTTTTCTTTCCTATACATTTTTGGAACTTCTAGATATATCTTAGGCGTTGCAGTAATTCCGTAAAAATGGGCCTGGGTGTCTGCCTACAGATTGCCAGGCAGCATCCCAGGTGGGGCCACGTTGGAGTTCAAACAAAAAAATATTAAGCTTCTTTGTGAGGTCCACTTCAAGCAGGCAGGGACTGTTAGCTAGCTAAGCAGACAAGTTTTGGTTTCTAAGTTTATTTAACTTGAACTCTAGCTTTTTCTCACTTCCCTTCATCTCTTGACATGGTTGAAATGGAAACTTGAATATATATATATATATATATATATATATATATATATATATATATATATATATATATATATATATATATATTTTCTCCCTTTCCTTCTGCAACGGTCATAGCATATCTGGTCAGTCTGGGACCACATTGAGATTCTGTTCTCATTTCAATTCACTTGGATACTACGCTCCTGTGCTATTGGAGTGGCCAATGCGGTACCAAGCTGACGGTGCACCATAACCCTCTAGGTCCTCATGCAGCCCTAGACCTTCGAGGCAAGGGGAGAAGAGTTTGAGGGGGCGGTGTAGGTCATTGCGGCTTTTAAGCTCACGTGGTAGTAGGTCCAGCAAGGTGCTGCCAAGGACAAGTTAAACTCTTTTACGAGTTGTTTCAACTTGGTCTGCGTCTTCCTTTTGGCTACAGCCTACAAAACAGTTCATTATCTTTTCATGAATCGTGTTTTTTGGTGTTTCTGATATCCTTGGGATTGGTCCGATGTCCCACGACCCGTTCAACTGTTCATGGTTTGGACATTGCTTGTTGGCATGAGACTGACTCGCCAAGAGTGGAAATGGTTAGATCTTGCAGGAAGTTGCTTAAGAAATTAATTTAGGATGTTATTGATGTGTACAAGGAACGTTGTATTCTCGTGGACTTCCTATGTTCCAGTTCTTCATATGGATTAGTAACTTTAGGACGAACTGTTTTCTGGACGGGATCATATTTTAGCATTCCATGTGTATATCTCACGGCGGTTGCCATTTTGCCAGTATATTTAACTGAACGCTTATCCTTTCAGGGGCTGATATAAGAAGCGTGTGCACAGAAGCTGGAATGTACGCCATCAGAGCACGTAGGAAGACAGTGACCGAGAAAGATTTTCTTGATGCCGTAAACAAGGTTATTAAAGGCTATCAAAAGTTCAGCGCCACACCCAAGTATATGGTGTACAATTAAATCCGAACTTCAGAGAAGTTGGTGTTAAATCTTCTCGATCGAGGAAGCTGCTTGTGGTCATATGTGATACTTTTAGATACGAAGTACACGAGCAAAAAATGTGTTTTTATTTTTGCTGATGCTTTATCTATTGCAGTTCTTTATTGAGTAATAGTTTGTTTTCAATGATAAATCGTGCTTTCTTGTAAAATCGTCACTGCCACATGGCTGAGCCGTAGTTAAAAGAACTTAAACTTGGCTGGGGAAGCAGGTTTTGGCTATATATGTTTCTTTTGTTTTCGACGTCTGAACTTTTGGTTGGATTTAGGTGGAGGCCTATTGAAGTTGGTAACGTAGTTTAAGCCAGCGTGTCGATATCGGTAACTTGTATGTGTCGTATTGGCTGTCACCATTATGGTGCGTGGAGGTTTCGCTGATTGCCTTCCGGCATTGGCTGCTTAGATGGCAAACGTCAGAGTAGGCCAAAGTCTGCCTCACCTGAGTTTTCTCTGGATTTCGTCCTCATTTTTATGCGTTGCTGTATCTATCAGTCTAATTCCGTGTTTGGCTATATTTTTTCCCTTCCGAAAAGCAGCTGAATTCAGATGGTTATTTTAGTTCGACAGTAGCGAGGCGAATACGCGGAAAAGATTGAATATCTGTTTCATGGTGATCGGGTCATTTTATGATCGATCGTATTTTAAGACTTAGTGGGTGCAGCATTCAGCCTCAGTAATGCACAGTTTTAGCGGGGCGTTAAATATGTGAGTGGCTCGATCTCGACATTTCCATTGGAAATGGTCGACTGCTGATGAGAATGTCAAAATCCATTTTGAAATTGATTTGGCAACGCTAAGTGTGCCGTTTCATCCAAAAGTTACAGCCACATGTCTAGGATGATCTATTTTACCTGTTTGGTCTGAATCTGAGAAATCTGTTTTATCAGGTTAGCAGTCCAAGTTAGTTGTGGCAAGATGAGGGATAGTAGTTAGTTGATTGTTAAATTCCGTAGTTTGGATGAGACGGGGAGATCCTGGTTCATTTGGAACTCAGCGGCCTACACAGGAGGAGATCCTGATTCCTATGTAAATCCGCACCCAACAGTGAATCTGGAGAGAAAGAAAAACGTTTCTCAACCAGGCTTCTTCTGACGTGGAAAGGAGGGAGCAAAGTCGCTCGCTAAATGGCTGTCAAGCAAGAAGCGGAAATTGGAAGTGTATAGACTTCCGATTAAGTGCATGGGCACCTATTAAGTATAAAGATTTACCGAAAATTCAAGTAGATTGCTTCATCCAGGTTTGGATGGACAAATCTTCTGGCCTCTCACAGCGCACTTCTCACAATGCACTACTTGATATGATATGTTTAATCACATCTGCTCGATACATTGCATCCCAACTGTGCTTAGTGGGACCTTAAGATGTTCAGAGGATTCAGATCAATGAAAAGGTTTAAATGGAAAGGCTGTGAGTGTATGCTCAGTAATGTAAGGGTTGACAATGTCCCTCTCTCTCTCTCTCTCTCTCTCTCTCTCTCTCTCTCTCTCTTAAAATTATGTCTTAAGAACTGGCACGCTGTTTCTATTGTTACATAGGATCTTAAAAATATTTATGTTGCTAAAAATATACTTTGGTAATACTAAAAGCAAAGGAAATTATTAGTTAATTTGTTTTTATTAAGAAACGGGACCAGTGTAAAGAGTTCCTATCACTCAAGGGCCTTGACACCAAGAGTGAAACCCTGAACTCCTGACCATTACGCATTGAGAAAAGGACAAAGGCGTAAAGTGACAAGATTCGAAGTTATTTATTTAACGTTTAAGGTTCTCCACAGTAACACCTGGATTGTGTTACTTTGTAGCTCGAGTTTGATCGACAGATCTAACGGTTCAAAGACTTTGACGACTTCATACTCTTGACATTTAAAGATCTAAGTGTCTGCGTTTATGGCGTCGTAACTAAAAAGTAACCTCTTGAAATAAGGACTGGCATTCAACGGTTGGCGTGATGTTATACGTTGAGTTTTGGTTGCAGCGGCAGAGGTCGTGATTCTGCATTTAATTTATGTGTGCTTTTTCATAAATGCGTGTTTGTTCACTGATGAAACTGTAGCCGTTTTTTTCCCATTTTCTTGGCTATTTAAAAGTTTTGATGTCCATTCTTATAAACATGTTTTTCAAGTGTTTATTTTTTATTTTTATGTGGGTAGGAACAAAAGAAAAAATCATAAAAATTTAACGTCTAGATTAGTGTGCATGAGTTCAGCAAGTTAAAATAGTTCATTAATTTTACAACTCTTATAAATGCTGAAGGAAAACATAAAACATAAGAAAGTTTAAAACATAAGAAATTGTAACGTGGATCTACGGAAGGCTATTAACCTTAGTATTTGTAGATGACAACACGTAGTATTGGAAAACCTGCAAGCATATTCAGTAAAATAAACGTGGTAGTCTGACCGTCCCGAGGTTTTTTCGTAGCAGTTCCTGGGAAATAAGGAACTGACACGTTCTGTTCGTCTCGACATACTTGTCCCGTTCTAGTGGACAGCACAGTGATATGTCCATTGTTTGATGAAGTTAGGCATGGACAAAACAGTGATCTTACTCTTTGACTGCCAGATTATGATTAATAAAATAGTTATCCGATTAATAATTTGAAACCGGATTAAATTTAAGTAAATATTAGCCAGCTTATGATTTGGCCAGATCAGGTATAGTTTTAAATAAATATCCTATACTTAATATCTATAACATAGTTTGAATTCAGTTTAAAAATTTGATTTAGATGTTAATCCACAAATTGGATTCATATTATGAATTCGGATTTCAGATTGAGATATGGTATAGATTTTTTTTTTTTTCCATCTGAATTTGGAAATGTATTCGAATGTGGATATTTATATATTCGAAAAAGTAGATATGGTAAAGTACATATCATACGTGAACATATAAGGTTCTATGGAAAATCATGGAACTACATGGAATAGAGTTGACCGGGGGATTCTGCCTGTTCCAGCAGTTCCTGCATATCCGACGTTTGCGTCGACTTCAGCATAATCGGGTAACAGTGTTTTGCCCCAAAGCAGATAAATAAAAAGACCTCTTGTTATTGGAAGAAAGCAGCAGTAAAGTCCCGCATGTTTTCTTTAATATTTGATTTTTTTATATATAAATAAATTAAACAATAGAAAATACGACTGGTTCGTATCTAACTCACGTCCATTTCAATAGCCAACGTCACCTACCAAACTTTGCAGAAAAAAATTGCGTGCTTCCATACAAGCATGGATTAACAGCCTGAAAAATGAGACAGAAAGAAGAGAGAAAAAAAAAGTTGATAATTAATGGAGAAGGAATCCAAATAGGAGTTTTCAAAGCCATCGTGAGAGAGAAGAAACAAAAAGGTCATCAACGGTGTTGGGGTTAGCCCTGTTCAAGGCCAAGATGGTGTGCAAGAGGTGAGTAGCGACAAAGAGGACTTCCTTTTCCGACGTAACTGCTTGCCGGGGAACCAGTCAAGACCAGACCCATCACGCCTAACACGCACCAACTCCTCAGTTCCCTTTCCTGGGTGAGCGGGAGCAACCATCATCCAGATGAGACCCGAAACCCCCATGTTTCCTTACCCATGGGTAGGTAGGGGCGTAGCTAGAATTTTTTTTTTTTTTTGGTTAAGAGACTAAATTATAGTTTCAAAATTTAACAGGAGCAGAAATAAAATTTTTAAATTATATACATATATATGTGTATATATATATATATATATATATATATATATATATATATATATATATATATATATATATATATATATATATATATATATTAGACTAAAATTATATATATATTTTTTACAATTACATATAAATTTTTAAAATTTTTAAATTGTGAAAGGAGCTAAGACCCCTGTGGCCCCCCTTTCTTTTCTCCTGTGATTCAAGGCTGCTTCAGTACATGAATGAGTAGACTTATGATGCAGACCCCTTTCAACTTGGTTGTCACTTTCACCTGTTTTAAGGCCTAGATGTGCCCGGATTCAAGTACATGGATATGGACAAGATACTTTTCTACCTAGTCCCCTTTGAAGTTTGAGATACAATGTCTAAATTAGTTTTATGGTTGCATTCAATTTAAGTATATATCTGGCGTGACCTAAAGTCCTAGAAGCTTACAATTTTAAGGATGTAGATCTTTGATTTCTGAAAAGATGCGAAATTTGAAACATGCAGCAAGGGTTACTGCTTGCATAAGTAATCCTTCTTACGTTTTCAAATCTATAGAGGTCAAGTCATATTCCCTCTCCTGTAACTTGATATCTATAGATTTGATACATAATAGCCATATTAAATTAACAATTCTTAAATCCACAGTTTGTATCAGCATAACAAGATTTAAGCCAAGTTTCTAATTGAATCAAACTCTCCTATCTAAGATCAAGTGTAATCAAACGCTTCCCGAGTTACCCAATATGGCACAATCAACTAAAGTCATTAAACAGGGAACTGCTGAAGGAAGATGCCAGATGAAAGCGATCTACTTTCTCCCCTCTAGTGTAATCTACGAAGTAGACATCTGCCTGACTCCATTTAAGACTTATTTCGACAGCCGGTTTGGCAGCAGAGCAGGCCAGAATTTTTTTTTTCTTAGGGTGCATATACAGATATAATATATATAAGTCTAGTTGTATAAAATCTCAAAAAAAAAAAAAAATACATGACCTCAACATTTTGTTTTTCAAAATTTTCATAGTGGCCAAGCTAAAACTTTTAAAAATATTATCATGTAAAGTCAGATATAACATACATAGATACATAGATACATAATACATATATATATATAGTTTTAATGGTATGAAATTTCCAAAAAAATAAAAAATATATATATTTCACAGGATATATTTTTCAAAATCTTCATAAGAGTCGAGCTAAAACTTTCAAAAAATATCATCAAGTAAAGTGGCTTGGCAGCTGTAGACAGTCCTCATGCTTGGACAAGAAGCTCAAAATCTTTTTGTTGCGTGTGAGCCTACTTCTCTCACCTTGCCATCATGGGTCAGCAGCCAAGTGGGCAATCAGTCGTCCACTGGGCTGAAGGAGACCAGATCGAGATGCATTCGAGGAGTTGCGTAATTTATCAGTTGACACAATCGTCTTTCTTCTTCTTACAATTACATGCTAAGCTGTCTGTCTCGTTGATAGGCAACTTTTTCGAGCCCATAATTATTATGCCGATAGAGACGCGCGCGATCTTCTCGAGCTGGAGAAAAATCTGTTAGGCTTTATTTGTTTCACTATACTTTTTGAGATTCGCATTAACCTAAGATCTCAGATCCATGAATTTATGGTCGAACCTTCATCTCTTTCATCTGGTATTAAATTCAATGATTCTTAACATATTAACATAGATTTAAAATCAATGTTATTTAGATCTTCAGTTTAAACAAATTGAGAATCTCTTTAAACATACTTTTTATGCAAACTCGGAGCTAAATTGTGTTTGATAGCCTCAGAACTTAAGATCCTTTTCATTAGATTTTACCTTGTATAGGAGGAAGAAGATCTGACCTTAAATCCATGAACTTGAGGTTTTCTATAATCTTAAAATCATCTCGGATTTCAAATCCAAGACTACCAAATACCCCATAGAAAAAACCAACTATATTTTTCAGAATTTTTGATAAGCCGAGCTATATCTTTCTTTAAACTTCTTACAGATGCTAAATTAAAGGTTTTGAAAATGATAAGGAGAAACTTTTTTCCTCTAAATCAAGGCCTTTGAGGTGGTGATTCACATTCCTATACATGGTTTCAAAGTTTTCTTAGCGCAGGCAGAAACTGTGATCCAGCATTAGCGCCCGTTTGGCTGCATCGATGCCCTTGGTCTTCTTTGACTTGAGGGATTTAAACTGGACCACCTGGACGAACACCCACTTGGCAGTCGAAACAAATTTGGAAAAAGAAAAAAAATCTCAAGAAAAAAGGAAACCCTGAATTAAGACAAAGTTGTCAAGGTCGGTCTCAACTGGCGGGCAATTTATCGATTTATTGCAAATTGATGAGATGGAAGTTCACTGTCCTCTCTTTTATTTATTTATTATTTAAATTTTAATACTTTTTTGGTTATAGTGTTTGTATAAACATTATTAATTTTTTTTGATTATTTGTTATGTCATTCCATTTCGCAAGTTTCGCAATTGTTTTTCGCGATGACGACCAAATGACATAACACCAAAACCGCTCTAGACTAACGTTTTAGTTTGCTCAGTTTTTAAAAATTAATAAAAAAAAAAAGTGCTCAGCTCAACGTTTAAGAGAGAATCTCAAAGAGTTACTTATTAGCATAAACTATTATTTTTTTTAATATATAAAATGATTGAGATGTCTTCCTGCAGATGGAGGATCAGTTGTTTAACAATAAAAGTTTTTTTTTTTGGGTTATTTTAGATAAAAAAAATAATCTCAACTATATTCATAGGAAGCCTCTTGAGAAATTTTCTTGAAGGATGACGATGTATTTGTTAATTTTTAAACGTTAAGCAGGGACGCATTATTTAATTCAAACATTGAGCACCTTCCTTAAAAGGGGAAAACTTAACAAACTCATCCGAATCCTCTCCGCCGTGCATTGCATTATCGGCATTGTAGTTAGGAACTTTCTTAATCGGTTAGCAACGGATGAGTTTTTCTGGATAGTCCATACGAAATGTGTGTGTGTGTGGAAATATCGGTTCTAGGTATGATTATGAGAATCTCGTCTACTTCTTCTTTGAGTAATTGTGAGCAATCCTTCTTTTTTTCTTTGATGACTTTGGTTATCTCATCTCATTCATTATGGATAGTTGAAAGAGAAACAAAGATAAAAGAGTGATGAATAAATTCGTCCCATTGTATTAGTCCACTTTTTTTTTTTTTGTTTTTCGATTAAACATCCATCACAATATATATATATATATATATATATATATATATATATATATATATAGAGAGAGAGAGAGAGAGAGAGAGAGAGAGAGTCCATTTAACCTGCCATGTCGGAAATGGCAACATCAACAGCAAAAGAAAGAGCTACAGAAAAGGCGGGTGCTTGAAGCAGAAGCAAGGAAGCAAATGTTTTATTGGCAAAGAGACGATATTCGCGGAAAAAAGCAAAACAAAGAAGAAAGGTGATGTAAAGCAGGGAATGTAACTTTTGATAAAAGAAAAGATGGGCTTCTAGTAACTAAGGATTAAAGCATATTATATACTCCTCTTGCGACCAATGTCGTAAAAATTGGGAAACATCAACGATATGCTGTATTGGCCCGTATCGGTTATTACTAAATTCAATATATTTTTCATTTGTTGTGTTTGGCTCAGGGTTGATGGATTGTAAATGGATCGGGTTGGATTTGGCAAAAACATTTGGACCAAATAACAAATTCTGACCCAACAGAGAGCTCTGAAGCTCCTACCCAATCTCTTGTGCTCTTAAAATACAATCTTTATTTTGCAGGTCCTTGGGTTATGGGTAGCACCCGAGATGGATCAACTAATCAATTGCTTTCGAGAAATTATCCAGTTGCATAACTAAATACGAATCTGAAGTCCAATATTTGATTGATTGATTGGATTCTTTCCTTGCTTAAGTAATAAAGATATAGGAGGCCTACCCTAATAAAGATCTGACCCAATTGAATCTAAATTATGTCAGTCGAACAAGAATGGGGTTTTGGAAAATAAGGTCCAAATCTAAAGTTCAATTACAAAAACGCACGCCTAAATTCCTAATCAATAGCTGCATCGGACAGAGATCCAAATCCAACTAAAATTTCTGGCCTGCCCATGTGTGCTGAAAATCTCCAGCCCCCCTTTCGCTTTGTTTCATTCCTTGGCACTCTTCTTCAGTTTTGCTTTTCCTTTTGCTCCATCTTTTACTTTTACGTTTTTTAAGGGCGAAACTTTCTTAGGCAACTCTGCACCGTTGGTTTGATTCTAACGACGCTTTACGATGCTTTCTGTATGTGTTTCAATGGGGTGATAACAATTTATTAATTGACATAAATTGGGGTCGACTCCTTTCTAATACCTTTACTATTACTTCTGAATAGTAAAGATGAAACAGTCTTTTCTTTCTTTAATGGCCGAACCTGAGCCCATGTTACGTTTGATCCAAGTTGCACTTTTCAGCTTTCAAACTGACCTGTTAATGGACCCGACTCGGTTCTGATACCACAAACTTTTATTATTTTTAAAGTAAAACCAAGACAGGTGAACCAAGTAAAGGAAGCTCGTTTTTGGCCACTTGACTTTGGATAAAATGGAAATGGGATTCTTTTCACCAAGTATTTGCCCTGTGTGCTTTCTCATAACATTGCAATTCTGAATCATAAACTTCAAATGCATACAAGTTTTTATGTTTCAAAACAATACAAGAAAGGTTTATGGGTCTGAATTTTGACTTGTTTAGGTTTCCTTTTTCTACAATGAAAAAAGAAAAAGAAAAAGAAAGTGAACAGTTGAGGGACTCGTGTATCATGGTGGAGAAACCGCTTCCTTGCCATCTATGAACATGATTTTGGAAGGAACTGTGATCTCTCTCTAGAAAATGAAGGTGACCAAAATTCTGCCAGAAAAAAAGAAATATCTTTAAGTCGGTCCATCGGTGAGCGTGTGATCTAACGTAGCAAGTGGGCCAGTCTCCCTACGTCAACTCAGGCAAAGGGGAAATGGACGGCAGAATGGGACGGATTAAGCACAGAAACACCACGGTTACAGTCCTCTCCAAAAACGGCCGGCCGTTCCTTCTTCGAGTTCAAATACCGCCTCTCTCGAGGCCTTCTCTCTCTCTTTCTCTCTCTCAGTTACCACAAACTGATCACGCTTCGAAAGAATGAGGGAGAAAGTCAGTGCTCCTTTTCTCTCTGATCTGATTCCTTCCCCAACCTCGAAACCCCAGCTTGTGGATTCTACCATGGACTACCCATCTTCAGACGAGATGGATCTCGATGATGGGTGGGAGATGCTAGATGATGAAGGATTCCTTGTTGGCGGGAGGGAATTCGTTTCCACAGATGTTGGTCTTCATGACAAATCATTATTGGTGGATGTCAATTACTTCATCTGCCCTCCTTCTCCTCCTCCTCGCCATCATCTGATTCAAGGTCCAGAAGCGGGCATTGAAGACGTGGATGTCATGCCACCTTGGTTGGAACCAAGAATTGAGAAGAATTTGGAGGAGGAGGAGGAGGAGGAAGAGGAGAAAGAGGAGATTCCTGTCTTTAGTATTACTTTGCAGAAGGAAATCTTTCTGCAACAAACTGGCACTTTGCCTAAATTCGTCGACACAAAAGCAGCAGTCCTGCCGGAAATATTCCACGGCGGGGCTGCTCCGGGTGAGGAACGCTCCATGAATTCCGATGAGTTCCCGAGCGTTCCCAAGTTGATTGTTGGTCAAGAGAAGAATGAGGGAAGCAGTCTGATGGGTCGTACGCTGGTTGAAGGGGAGAAGAGTCATGGATCGGGGTTCACGATTTGGAGGTGGAGGATCGAGGGGATGGGGGTCCTGTGTTCGTTCGGCCGGATGGTAGCTGCCACCGCCGCCGCCGCCGCTGCTGCAACCATATGCGTCGTAGTGCTGGGAGGAAACCAGAGCCAAAAGGAACACCGACAGCACCACCGGCAGAAGATACAGAACCAAAAGGTCAGGTTCCACGTCTATGCAGATGACTCGGTTCGTTCCTCTTTATCCCCTTTACGATTTTTTTTTTTCGTTTCTTTTTCTTTCTGCAATTCTTGGCACTGTTGGGGAATCTGCTCTGGATTCTGGTTCAATCTCTACGGTGGGCCAGTGAGAGAATAATAGATTGTAAGAGTTGAAGATGGTCGAGAGCGACAGAAGCGCTGAGCCTCATCTACTAGAAAAAGATTCAAGGAGAGAGACGAAAACAAAACGGAAAAATCTTATGGAAGGAGAAGAGAACGAAAAAGAAAAGAGATGAGTGTCGTGATTGGCACGGTTGATCACGTGGGTTGCCACCCACTTGGGCCCTTATGGAGTCCGGGGGATGACCGATTGGTGCGCCATGGTTATCGCTTCTCTTTCTTCTTGTGCTCGAAATTCGTTTTCTTTAAAATTTATTTATTTATTTTGCTTCAACGTATACGAGGTATTTTATAATTATAAGTGGAAGTATTTATTTATTTATTTATTTATTTATTTCTGTGTGAGAGAGATTTGGGCGTTTGACTATGCACCTCTTATGTTGGAAAAATTTTCAATTTTGTATCTTTGCCATGGCATTAAAGATATATGACTTTCCTGCACTTGTATCTACTTATTTTCCAATATAAAAACTTGGCATCTACTTGAAAATAATAACCTTAAGAAGCCTTAATTCAAATCTTATGAAAAACTTCTAGCACAAAACAAACTTGGAATAAAAAAACAGGTCCTAGAATAAAATTTCATTTAAACAAGTGGAAGTTGGGTTTAAGTAAAATTTTTTCATTGTTGCTTTTCAATCCTGTTTTTACATCAAGATGTGTGTCAAGAAAACTTTTGTATATAAACAAATATGAAACTAAAATACCTAGACAAAAGTTACAGGCTTATTTCCTAAAAGCCGACTGAGTACTAAATATCTAGTATTTTATTGATCGGACCTTTAATATTATGTATTCAAATGTTATCCAGTAGGCTGAAGATATAAAAGCATGGCTTCCACCGGAAATCTCTAAGATCTTAGAATCTTGTATCTACAGACTGTCTCACCTTATATTCATGGGTTTTAATACGTAGCATAAATTAAACTTTATGTTGTTGACATCAAGATCACACATCTTTTACGCAACATTAAACTTTTTTTTTTTTTTTTAATGCAGTATCAGATTTTAGATCCGAAACTAACCGATAACGATTTTTCTTAATTAAATATTAAAAAAAAACAAGTCATCTTTTAAAAGTTTGTGAGACAAAGGGACGCGTGTTCCTCCCGCCGCAAACGATGGACAGGTGTGCTGGTAAAAATAGTTACTTTTTCAGGCTGGGTGTCCCTATCGTTTCAAAAGCTTTCCTGACTCGTCGTTTCGACCTTAAATGAATTTTTTCGGTTAAAAAAAATTTAGAACAAAATATTAGTTTATCGGAATTTGGCCGCAGTTGGTCATTTTTAAATTACTTACTATATTAAAAATGTAAAATAAACTTTTTGATTTTATTGTGTTTATATATCAGGCCAACATGAGACCGAGTCATTTCAGCAATGCGTATAAACAACATTGTGTTCGCCAAGCACGTGTTCTTATCATGATTAAATAAAAAATTGTGTTCTTGTTTCATGAAATGTGATTTGATTATGAATGTTCTACTTGGATCTAGCAATCAAATATTGGATCATGTTTCTTGTTCCAAAAACAATGTTTCTCTTGAACCATGTGTGTTCTAAGATGATGTCTTCCAATGTCGAGGCTCTTTCAGCGGTGAGTTTGTGCATTTCTATATTCAGTTTTCGAATCTACTTACTGGTGTCTGTCTTGTTTTCGCAGAGGATCAAGGAAATACTTCACCATGCTGGCCGATTAAACCAGACGCTTTCAGTGTCGAGAGGGATTCCAATTACAGGAGCACAAATTAGCTTTCGAAATTAAATATATGGTAGGTAGGATCTCATATATATATATATATATGTGTGTGTGTTTTGGACCTTCAGATGATCCACTAATAGAAGTCCATAGCTCCTGCCTGCCTTCTCCGAACTAGATATAAGTTTGACTTATAATGCTCCTCAACCTCGTTGTGTGAAATGAGTTTATAGTTACTTATTTAGCATATAATAGGTACTTGATTGATATATTTTAATGTAAAATTCATGATTGTAACTGTTGATGATACGATTGTTATTTGTCGTGCATGATGTTGCCTTATATATATATATATATATATATATATATATATATATATATAGTCGGCTTTCAATTTTTTTATGAGAGAGTGAATGGTGACACTTGAGGGCCATCCATATAAAACAAAGAATCAATGGATAGAAAGAGAGAGAGAGGAATCACGATGCAAATACTTAGTTCGGAGATTAAGTACTCGTACATGCAAGACTCTCCTTCATTCATTACTCAAACAAAGGAGAAAAGAAAATCATTAAGAGAAATAGGCGTTACACAGACCACCGATGCAGCTTTCCCAAAACAACAGAATAGACTTGCAAACAAAAAAGTTGAGTGATAGATCTTCAGAAAATCCAAACGTCAGTCGATTGCCATCATCCTGTCACCACAGAACTACCCAGGATAATCTTAATAGAAAATGCCAACCATCTGCTACCGAAAAGATGATGGTGCACAGCTAAAGGCAATTCAGCACTCCCCTCAAATTGGAGAGCAGATTTACCACGTCGATGATGAAACGGCTCCTTTCCTAGGGCTTTAATAAACAAGTTGGTTACCTGGCCTTTGATGCAAAGATAACATGTTCGAACCACCCCTGAGGGATCTTCTTTAGAACCACCCCTTGAAGGATCTCTTCTTTCGAACCACAGGTCAATGTGTTGTGTTTTCATGAACAACAGAGTTTGCAGCAATGTGAAGAGCTGCTTGATTCTAGATATGAACAACATTGGCGTGGTACTCCGTTTCGGCAGAGGAACTGACCGTTCGTTGCTTTGTGCTGAGCTAAAATTATAGGTTTGCCTTTTTTTACTATTAAACCATCAAATGCCTTTTGCATATATTTTGCCAACACTAGACAGTGTACATGCTAGGAGTGGGCACTGGGCAAGGAGCCATCGGGCTTTCAGCCCTCAAGCTTGGGTCAGGCCGTGGTAGGGTTGGACCGGGCTGAATCCGATAAAATTTTATTATATTTTATATAATATATTTCTTTTATTAATTTTACTTATACTATATATATATTTGCTTATAATATATATATATATATATATATATATATATATATATATATATATATATATATATTATTTCAATTATTAAAATTGGACCGGACCGGATGGGGCAGGGCCCAAGCTGCTGAAATAGGACCCGAGCCGGCCTTGCCGGATGCCCACCGCTAGTATATGCCTTCATTATTAATGGTTTTGTTTCATGCATGTTACATATTGTACAATTTCAACCTAAAATTTTTGTAGGTTCAACAGTCTCTCTAGCAACAAAAGGTATTGTGGCGATATGACATGCATACATCTTTTTGATACATTTCAAGCCGTACGCGAGGAATCTCTTTAATTATATGTATATGAGATTGTCCATATTAAAATTTTTAATGTAAAATGTACACGAAATTATTGTATCTAGAGATGTCAATGAATTAGATTTGAATCAGTTCTACGTTTTATTTAACTTTTCATTGTAAAATGTACTCGAAGTTGTTGCATCTAGAAAAGTCCATGGATCAGATTTGAATTAGATCTACACTTTACTATATCCAATTTATTGGATATTCACATATTCATATTTAAATTTTAATGGAAAAATTCTATAAGACATGTGAATCCAAAACCAAAACCACATCCAAATCCAAATCCAATTTTAACTTTACAGCGAATCCAAAACTGGCTTTTAAATACATATTAACGAATCCAAACCACATTATTTAATACTAAATTTGCTATCTACTTTTTTTTAAAATTAAATCTGGATAAATTGATCAGATGTATATCTTTTTGCATCTGAATATCCCATTAGATTTCTTAATCCAATGTCAATTTTTTTTACGCGAACAATTTGGTCGAATAACTCATCTGAATCACGTCCATTGACATCCATGATTGTATTCCACTAGAATCATTTTTGTTCAAATCCTCTTTCCCATGTAATGACAGATCTATCAGTGTCCGTCTCTGAATGATTCAAGAGAATGTGGCTATCACAACTCTTACCCTAAATATGGATTGTATTGGAACCGTGCAAACGTCAAACCTTAGCATACAACAAACAAGCCATGCTGTCTAAATGAAGTAGTCCAATAAGATATATATATATATATATATATATATATATATATATATATATATATATATATATATATATATATATAATGAATGTGGATTAATTAATTGATCAGATGTCATTTTTATACATCTTAATGTCCAATCTGCAGATTTCTTATTTGGATGTGAATTTTTATTCCATATTTAATTTTTGGAAGCAATTTGGTGAGTATATTATCTGAATCTGATCCATTGGCATCTTTTATTGTATCCCACATGAATTATTTTTCGTTAATATCTTCCCTCATTGGAGCTGCCTACTGTTTTCCATGTAATAACAGATCTACCGTTCAAATCCAATGTCTCTGAATTCAGCATCCGTAACTCTATACGAAATCTTCATTGGGTTTGAACGATCCATCGAATTTTAGCATATAACTGAACCCTCGATTGACTTCCCAGCAAGGTTAGAAACGACACACAATCGGATTATGATTCTGATTGGATTTAGTTTTGAATAAATCTTATTATCCAATTCTCTTACATTTTCAAACAAAATTCGGATTTCGATTTGGATTCGGATTAAGATACGAAAAGAAAAAACAGATTTGTATTTGATTCAAATGGTGAAACCTGATTTCAAATTTGGATATGACATTTTCTTTGTTCACATGCAAACCCTAATATATGAATATCCTAACAAGAAAATACGGTTAAGGGTATATCCAATTCGAACCTAATTGGTTGACACCCTTACTATAAAGCTAAAAATAAAAATTAGAAAATGTTTTCACCCTATTATCAAAATGCCCATATGATAAAAAGTGAAAACATGTCTTGCCATGTTCCGATGCCACCCAACCTCTTATTAAAATAGAATAAGCTTTACAAAAAGAACAGACCTTGGCTAGGCACCAGAACTACTAAGACGAAACAGCAGTGCTCAAACTATACCCAACATGAGTCAAGAAAAAAGACAAAGGCAACAGTACTACCTAGACAAAATGGTAGTGCTCAATCTATACACAACATGCTTCAAAGAAACAGAAAAGGCAACAAAGCCAAAATCATAGTTACAAATAAGGGTTTTGGAGTTTTAAATGGTGAGGTTTTTTTGGTATAATATCACAAGCTTAAAAAACAGGAAAAAAAATGAAAAGTACGAAAATTTTTTAAAAGTTAAAAAAACTAAAAGCAGTGGAAAATAAAATAAATGAGAAAATAATAACAAAAACATCAAAAGATAAGTAGATTTGCAACAAATAAAATAGAAAATTAAAAAAACTGTTTGACTTAAAAAAAAAGAAAAAATGAATAAAATGAAAAAAATACGCAAAAACTCATTAAAAATGCATTTTTTTTGAAAAATATATTTTTTAAAGTTTTAAACAGCATTTAGTTTTCATGTTTTTTTTTTTAAATAACACGTTTTTGGTGACTAAAATCAGCTAAGTCATGTCACACAGAAAGGCAAACTGTCTTCCCATGTTAATGGCATAATGTGGAAAGTATCTTTTGAATAGAGAAGTCTTGACATGCAAGAGCATCTGAAGCGTCCTAGATTTCAGTGACAAATGGTATTGTGGGGTGGACGCTCCTGCTTTAGACTATCTGTTTTTGTTAATGGACCGTTGTCTTCACGGTGGGCTAATAGAATGGAAGAACAGAATTCCTGGAGTTATTTTTCTCCGTGTGCAAAAGTCATGTCTGGCAAGAATTTGGTGGGGGTCTATCTCAAAGGCGATGCTTTCTTCCTTACGGCAGACCACATGACAGACATTGCTAAAATCCTGCAACATTTTAATTTAAATGAGCAAGGTCACTATTATAATTGCCAAGTTTTTTGAAAGCAACTTTGTTAGGCATCCTATAATTCCTTTTAATAATTTTTCGTTTTAGTTTTTAATGTTTACATAGGAAAAACTTTGGCTGGGCACTGGGCCGGGCGGCCGGCAAGTACCCGATAAGCTCGGGTGGGCTCCATTTACACACAAAAACTCCGGCAAATCTTTTTTTAGCTTAAAACAAAGACTCGTAAACAGAGTGTGAAGTTGTATGGATAATACATAAGACTCGGAATAAAAAGAAATGAGTACCTAGTTGGCTAAAGAACCTTTTGATCTTCTAAAATTTTGTATGTTTAAAAACCTAAAAATATTAGTTACACTTACACTGGTTAAATTTAGAATTAAAATACTTAAACTATTCAGGATTACTAATTAAGAAATATAAAATAGACATATTAAAACTTATTTTACTTGTTAAATTTTCTATCACACCATCATATGAATAGACTAGAGTACTTGAATCCAGAAATATACCCAAAGCATAAGTTACTAAAAATAAGCAAACTTTATAAGTCAAGTCTTTTCCTACTATACTTATTCTATTCCGTGAAGATAAAAGAAATAAAGACAAAGGAAACAAATAGAAAAAGTTAAAGAAGCAATAAAACACTTTCCAAAAATGTATTTCAAAGAAGCAATAAAACACTTACCAGAAAAGTATCTCCCTCTAGATTCAAACTTCTTAATAATTGAAACTGATAGATGCACTAATGGATGGAGAGTAGTGTTAAAAAGAAAGCCCAACAAATATGCCCCCAAAGCAATAATTACACATACACTGGTTAAATTTAGAATTAAAATACTTAAACTATTCAGGATTACTTATTAAGAAATATAAAATAGACATATTAAAACTTATTTTACTTGTTAAATTTTCTATCACACCATCATATGAATAGACTAGAGTACTTGAATCCAGAAAGATACCCAAAGCATAAGTTACTAAAAATAAGCAAACTTTATAAGTCAAGTCTTTTCCTACTATACTTATTCTATTCCGTGAAGATAAAGAAAATAAAGACAAAGGAAACAAATAGAAAAAGTTAAAGAAGCAATAAAACACTTACCAGAAATGTATCTCCCTCTAAATTCAAACTTTTTAATAATTGAAACTGATAGATGCATTAATGGATGGGGAGCAGTGTTAAAAAGAAAGCCCAACAAATATGCCCCGAAAGCAACAAATGTCTAGGTTAACATAACCATAAGGATATATATCCCCAAGTTTGAACATTCTTCTTATCATATACGCCAATCGCCAATGGAAATCAAGACATTTTACTTGCTCTTCTTTGGTAATCATGATTCGTTTCAAAAACCCTTGATCAATAAGAGTTTTGGGGGGAAGTTTTACTCCCTGAATTTCAGTGGCTCGTGCAGAGAATCAAGAACTCAGAAGATCTGGGTCTATTTGGACTAGTTGGGTTTGATTGAAAGAGACCATGTCTGATTTGGCTTTGTGTATATTTAATACCCTTGTGGAGTATATAGGATAGATTTAAATTAACCAACCTATAACCTAAAAATATACACTTACACTAGTTAAAGTTAAAATTAAAATGCTTAAACTATTCAAGATTACTTATTAAGAAATATAAAACAGACATATTAAAACTTACTTTACTTGTTATATTTTCTATCACACCATCATATCAATAGACTTGAATACTTGAATCCAGAAATATACCCAAAGCATAAGACACTAAAAACAAACAAACTTTATAGGTCAAGCATTTTCCTACTATACTTATTTTATTCTGAAATGAGTGATAAAGAAGACATTTACATACAAATTCTAAAAAAAATAAGAACCTATTACCCAGATACAGAAGGACTAAGCAAATATGACCCACCTAGTAGTTCTGATAAAATAATAGTTCGACAATTAAATATAATAATTATCATGATAACAAAATTAAGTCAGAAAATTAGTCAGCTCGAACGATCTTTAGGTAAAAGACCAGAACCACAAGGAGCAAATCTAGAAGAACTAATAAAAAAACTAGACAATCTAAATATAGGAAATGGTCCTCTTTCTATTTGGTATCAGAGCCTGGTAGTACGCTCTTGGTGTTGTATGTTATGCTTTTAATGAAAGTTTTTATGTGTGTTTAAAGTTTTACTTCGTGCTTAGCTTATAAGCCAAATTGTAAAGTTTTTTCTCAGGAAACATGTATCTTTACATACACCTGCATAATATGTTATTATGAATCTGTGTTTTATGTTGGAAGTTCTGGCCTTAGCTAGGATCTATGCATAGGAACTATGCTTTATAAAGAAGAACCTGGTATAACATGTTTTGTTTATGATATTATTCCCGTGTTTCTGAGTTCCTAGTTCTCTGGACAAGCCACTGTGTAAATCCCTAAGGACCAACAGACTATTGTGGAAAAGAAGTACCCGTGAGACAATGAGCCATTTAAGGAAAAAAAGTACACGAACAGTGAGGTCTGAATGAGATGACATGATATCGCTCATAGTGTTCTTTGAAAGGAGAATTTAAAAAGTTTTCAAAACCAGAGGAATCATACCATAAGTTTACCATGTTCTAGTTTGTTCTTTTTTATAATAGATGTGTTGTCTATTCATAGAACCCTGTTCCTGTGAAAAGAGTTTTTTCAGCTTAAAGCAAAAGACTCGTAAGTGTGAAGTTGTGTGGATGATATATAGGACAACAAGATGAAAATAGATGAGTACCTAGAGGCTCAAGAACTTTTTGATCTTCTAAAACTGTGTCTGTTTAAAAACCTAAAAATATTAAATACACTTACACTAGTTAAATTTAGAATTAAAATACTTAAACTATTCAAGATTACTTATTAAGAAATATAAAATAGACATATTAAAATTTACTTTACTTGTTAGATTTTCTAGCACACCATCATATGAATAGACTACAATACTTGTATCCAGAAATATACCTAAAGCATAAGGCACTAAAAACAGGCAAATTTTACAAGTCAAGTCTTTTTCTACTATACTTATTCTATTCCTAAATGAGTGATAAAGAAGACATCTACTTACAAAGTCTAAAAGAAACAAGAACTGTTACCCATATACAGAAGAACTAAGCAAATATGATCCACCTAGTAGTTTTGATAAAATAATAGTTCAAAAATTAAATATGATAATCATCATGATAACAAAATTAAGTCAGAAAATTAGTCAACTCAAACAATCTTTAGGTAAAAGACCAGAACCACAAGGAGCAAATCTAGAAGAACTAACAAAAATACTAGACAATCTAAGTAGGAAATGGTGAAATAAAACTTACCCCTATTCCAACCCCTATTCTCAAAAGTATTGCTTTCTCTAAAAAATAAAAGATATGGCTACAAGACATTCCTTTTCCGGTATTTGTAGAACCCTTAGTACTATTAGTGAAATAAGACAAATAGATGAGAATTTATTGACTAGGATGATCCAAAGTCAGGATCCTAGCTTTAGAACATTAGAAGAGATAATAGATGTAAATAGACATTTAAAAATTTGCAAAAATCATCAGTTCACTCTCCTAAATCCACAAACTTTATATAGGACAGGTTTTGGAGTATAAACCTGCAATCAGTTAGGATAAGTAGAGAAGAAGAAGTTTGTGTAACCACTGAACACTAAAGTATTGGCAGCGTGTGAGTCAAGAAAGTATTAATCAATTATTATGAAATCAAAATAGATTTATTCATCTTGGTCTAATAATTATAGGGATTAAAGGACTAGCTAGGAGAAACTTAGGGACAAAAGTTTCAATCACTTTACTTGACAAGAGACGGGAAAATGATGCTAGAAAATCCATTATAGCAAGTATGGAAATTAACATGTCCGACAACAAAGGAATATTCTATTGTGCACATCATTTCTTGCTTAGCATAAGAGATCTAAAGCATATAGTTATAGGCATCCAAACTAAAAAGACGAAACCTTTACAGGAAAAGCAAACCTACTCATAAATGTAGGATACTTAGGGAAAGTGACAAATAATAGTACAACAAAATACAAAATAAATCTAAAAGCAATAATTGAATCTATGGCCAGTAAAGGTATAAGGATGATTAAGCCTATGGCTATTAATCTCGAAGAATTAGAAGGATTAGATTGGAATATTAGTAAAAATGTAGAAATAAATACTAACATTAAAATTCTAGAAGGAAGCCTAATATTTAAAAATCTTGATGGTAGTTATTCTGTAAGATTTTTAGACTATAAAGACAAACAACCAAATGAAGAAAATGAGTGAGAAGAATTTCTGAGTCAAGTTGAGGACTAATGGAAATGTTAGAAAATAATTGTATCTTGCTTCCTAAGGGATTTGACTTATGAGAAGAAGACATTCTCAAACTAGAAATCAAATTATTAACAAAAGGAAAAATTCATGACGAAGATAATTTATATGTAGATCCAAGAGGAGATGTTAGGGTAAATAGATTAGAAGATATAAAAAAGCTTGTAAATATTTCAAAAAACCTTATGGAGATAGATGCTCTAGAATCTTCCCTGACTACCACTGGAAGATCACTACAGGACCTAATTACTACTGAAAGATCACCGCAAGAGAGACCATAAGCTCAACAACCACCAATAGTATTTTATTCATTTGGACAACCCCCTAGAAGACCTGACGTAGAATATAAAGAAAGAGACACTTATACACCTAAAGGTGTATAGCGTTAGAAACTTTAGACAGAAAAAATCTATTAGATGAGGGAAGGATATTAAATATAAGTTCCATTGACCCTCAATTATTACCATTAGTCATAGAAATGTGGTCTCAACGAGTTGTCAGAAAATGGGACAAATGAATCGAGAGATGTGGACAAAGAAGAAATGTCTACTTGGGCAGAAAAATTATTAGGAGAAACTGTTAGTGCATCTTGGCATACAAAAGAGAACATCCCCAAGACTTACAAGAAGAAACTTTATTAGGAAAAAACATTTATAATTTTACAAATAAAATACAATTACTCCTATTAGAATATCAATCAAACATAGGATTTGATAAACAAGGGCAACATTCGATCAGAAAATTAGAACAACTCCAAATTAAAGACTGGCGATATATAAAACCATTCTTACAAGATTTCTTTTATTATAGCTCATTAGCAAGACATTTTTATAATAAAGAAATAGGAGAAAGCTTAATTCTTAAATTACCAGATCCATTGGGCTCTGAAATTCATAAAAAATACAAAGGAAAAGAAACAATACCTCAATTAGATAACAACCAATTTATTATCGAAGAATTAGTAAGGAGTGTATTGAAATAACCATTTCCAAGCAATTAAAAGAACATAGTTTTTCTAAACAAATATATACGCCACAAAGGTATGATAAAGAACCTAGACACCCAAAAATATATAAGACAAAAGGTAAAAGAAGGAGATACTACGTTCGAAAATCTAATGCTGGAAAACCATACATTGACAAACATAGACATGTTAGAAAATGTAGTACCCAAAAAGATTATAAAAACAAGTTAACTTGCTTCACTTGCGGTAGTCCTGAACATTTAGCCAGAGACTGTTCTAAACGAAAGAATCTATACAATAAAGCCTCAATCTTAGTTGATTGTGTAAATGAAGATGTACTAGCTTTAGATTAATATATTAGTGGTACTGAAAGCATTTATAGTATTGTCTCCATAGACAAACCATATCATGATCATAATTTCTCTGATGAAGACCCATGTACTGATAGCCGCATCAGTTACAATATGCTCAAATCAAACAGAAAATATGGTGAGGAATTTCAAGACAGAATTTCCACTTTAACCAACCCTGCAATATATGTTGGATAATATGAATGATGACTAAGAATTTTTGTTAAATATATAGTTGAATGACTTTTGTACAAAAGCCAAAAGCATCATACAAGACATATTAAAAAATTCTTGATATTCTGGAGACATTAGCCATGATAGACAACATAAAATGTATTCTTCTACCTAATACAAAATTTTGTTTCAGGAAATATGGCCTCTTCTAGTAAAACCCAACCAGTCCAAATAGATACAAATTTATGTTTGCATATATTTCCTTTGATTCTAAACATGTACCCATGGTTATACCCTTCCAAAACCATATTTGAGTTAAGGCAGGATTACACGAGCATTTTGCCCAAAACAATACAGGATGGCAAGTTCATGAAGTAGGAGATAATGATAAAGATTGTGCTTCAATGGTTCCCTTCTTTAACCAGCATTTGGACACTGAATAAGCACCAAGTCACATACTGGGGCAAATCATCTCAAAGAGCCTCTAGAAGATTGTTGTAGTTGCAGACTTTCTTATGTAATTTAAAGCAATGTTGCGTGAAGATAAAGAAAATGAAGACGAAGAATCTCATACACATCAAAAAAGTGAAAGTAACAAGACATGCGACTTCTCGTTGAGAAAAGGTGAAGGCGGTTACTATAGCAGTCACTGTAGCACACTGTAGTACTGCAGGCAGACACGATTGTACACTACAGCACCTTTGACTTTTTGCACACGTTCTACTGCCACCTCATTTAGCACACGACAGGCGTCCTGCTTCGAGTTCCTTCAAATGTAACTGTTTTTGTTTGTTAATGTCTAGCTTGTTCAGGAAGGAATCCAATTCCTTTTTCAAATTGTATTTTGTTTTGAACTCCGGTGCCTATATAAGCACCACCCTGGAGTTTGTATCCATCATCCACTTCTACATCCACTCCCTCCATTGAGTACTTAAAAGTGCTTGGTCCCGCTCTCTTCCTTATTCCTCTTCTTTTCCTTTTCACTCTTTTCCTCTGCCTTCCATCATGTAGAGGCGAACCGGTGCTTTTGTGTGCAAATTCAGCCCCCTCTTTGCCATTGCACACTGTAGCACTTTTGACATTTTGAACACGTTCGACTGCCACCTCATCTAGCACACTACAGTTGTCCTCCTTCGAGTTCCTTCGAATGTAACTATTTTTATTTGTTAGTGTCAAGCTTGTTCGGGAAGAAATTCAATTCCTTTTTCAAGTTGTATTTTGTTTTGAAGTCTGGTGCCTATATATGCACCACCATGGAGTCTATATCCATCATCCACTTCTACATCCACTCCCCCCATCGAGCACTTACAAGTGCTTGGTCCCGCTCTCTTCCTTATTCCTCTTCTTTTCATTCGCACTCTTTTCCTCTGCCTCACATGCTGTAAAAGCAAACCGGTGCTTTTGTGTGCAAATCCCGCCCCTTCTTTTCTATTTGCCACAATCTCCGACAAAATAAATGGAATCTTTCACACCCAAAAATTCTTTCCTTATTAGCAACCCATCTAAACATGAAGAATAGACAGCTCCAATAAAAAGCCTTGCCAGAAATCTACCTAGAATCCTACAATATAAAAAATCAGGCCTTTTGGCAAACCATATTTAATACATTAAGAAATGATACTCTTAAAGAAATTTTAGAAAAATCAAAGATATTTAAAGGACAAATAAGCTACTATCCTAAGTAAAATCGGAAGTTTACAGAAATATAAAGATAATATTGTAGTCTTACAAAAACAAACCCAAGAAAAAATAAAATACCCACAAAATTCAAATCAAAACTATATTGAGATAATAAAATTAATAAATGAGATCAAGCAAATAATCTTACGATAAGCATAGATTATATCTCGAGAACCTTAAATTAAAAAAGAACATATACATGAACATGAATGGAAACATAGATCAGGACATAGTGACCACTCATGCATATTTTGTAATGGGTATCCAAGTACATAACTTAGATTTGAATGCAAACTTTGTATGGCTGAAGCATGCAAATTCTGTTTGGAAGAAAGACTATATCAATTCATTCTAGAAAAGATTAGGATGAAAAGATGACACTATAGAAAAAAGAATCCTTGTAGTAGGAAATAGAATGGATGATATAAAAAAAACACTAGCTACAATAGAAATAAAGATAGGATCTTTAGAAAAGAAGATAGTAAGGCTTGACCCAATAAATTATGAGATGCCGAATATCAACAACAAAGGTAAATGCATAATTCTAGAAAAAGGAGAAACGTTATTGACTACAATAAGTTTTTCTAATGTAAAGCTTGATCACAAAAAACAAAAGAGAACAACTATAAGAATTCCTTGTATATTTAAAATAGAGAAGTGGAAATTAGAAATAGGTGCCTTAATAGACACTAGATGTAGTGTTTCAATGTTAGGTAAAACATTAGTCCCATCAGAATTTCACAAGAATCTTGACCCTGCCTATCAACTTTGGGCAGAACAAATGGACGGATCCTTGCGTAATTATGACGGAAAAAGATATAAATATAAAATAGCCTTTAGGATCTCAGAAAAAAAAAAACATACTGCCTACCAGCCAAGGCCTAAGACATTCATCAGACATATGCAATTACATGATAGTACGAAAAGCATTATAAGAGTAAACTTCCTTCTATAAAATATGGCTGGATGTGTCATAACTAGGACAAACCTTTCTTTTTTTTAATAACCAAATTCCTTGGATACCAGAATGGAAATCAGATGAAAATAAAGGCTGTAAATGTAAAATTTCAGGAGCCTGTAAAGAAAAAGTAGATCCAACATACTCAGAAGAAGAAAATGACTTAGAAGATTTAGAAATAAATCCCAAATGTGGCCCTCTAGATATGCAAAAGCTCTATAATAAATTAGAAATAGGCTGCACAGAAATAGATGATTTACTTAAAATATTAGAAAAAGAAGAAATCATAAGAGAAATACCTATGAAACATTGGCATCATAATAAGGTAGAATTTACTTTACAAATAAAAGATCTAGGATTTACTATTTCCAACAAAAAGACAAACGTTACTAATGAAAATATCAAAGATTTTGAGACACATATAAATGACTTGTTGAAACTAGGAGTTAGAAGACGAAGTGCCCATAGAAGCCCTGCTTTTATTGTTAATAAACACAATGTACAAGTCCTGAGAAAATAAAAAATGGTCATAAACTATAGACAACTTAATGATAATACTATAGAATGTAGACCACTTAAAAATTGTACTAGGAGAACTTTTACAAAATGGAATTATCATTAGTAGAAAAAAGACACAATTCTTCCGAAAACACATAGAATATTTAGGAGTAGAAATTGGTGAAGGAAAAATTAAATAATAACCACATATAGCTACAAAAGTTTTAGAATTTACGGTACATGATATCAAAATTCTTCAACAATTTTTAAGATTAGTTAATTATGCTATACCATTTATAAAAAACCTGAAAAAAATGGATGGCCCTTTATATAACAAACTTGGGCAAACCAGTGTCAAAACTTTTAATACAGAAGATATGAAACAAATAAAAAAAGTTAAAGAAGCTATAAAACACATACCAGAAATGTATCTCCCTCTAGATTTAGACTTCTTAATAATTGAAACCGATGGATGCATTAATGGATGGGGAGCAGTGGTAAAAAGAAAGCCCAACAAATATGCTTCCAAAGCAACAGAGGTCGTTTGTAGGTACAACATCGGCCAATACAAAGAAAAGGAACTTGCCAGTAGTATAGACCAGAAAATCCTCGCTGTAGTATGCAGATTAAGCAGGTTTCGGTTATTTTTGCTTAATAAAAAGACAAAGCAGTTAGAACAAATTGTGATGCTATTGTAAAATTCTATGAAAACAACAATTCAAAAAGGAAAAGTCTGAGAAGATGGATATCTTTTAAAGATACCCTTATAAACCAAAATTATAACATAACATCTGAACACATAAAGGGAGAAGACAATCGTCTAGCTGACATGTTAAGTAGACTCTTAAAAGATAAATAGAGGCATTGATGTTTATGAATCCAAGATTAGAAGACTTAATAAAAATATAAGTTATCTAGACCAATCTAGAGAAAGATTACATGACCTTGACCTTGATTTCTCCATTGAAATAAGAAAATTTAGTGATAATTTATTAGATATTGTTTTAAGTATGCAACAGTTGGTCGCCACCATGAAACAAGTACGAGTTTGAGCATCATCCAAATATTCTTCTATTGATTTCAGATAACAATAAACCCCACATCATGTATATTAGATCTAAATTATCTGCAAATAGACATTAGCCACAGTAAACAATATAGAATGCATTGTGCCAATATATTTTTCTTATTATAGGACAAATGGCCTCTACAAGCCAGATGCCTCTTGACCTAGACATAAGGTTACCAATCTTCCCTCATTCAAATTTGGTCTTTTGAACCTCGTCAGGCCTCATTCTAGATCTCAAAGACCATGTCCTACTAGACAATCTCTGAAAAAATAAATGGAATTCTTCATACCAAAAAATCCTTTCCTTATTAGCAACCCATCTAAACCTGAATAATAGACAACTCCAACAAAAAACCTGGCCAGAAATCTCCATAGACCATATACCCCTTTGACCGTAGAGCCTAGATGCTTATCTTGCCCTAGAAAGAAGCTAAAAAGCAATTCAAGCAGAAACAAGTTGGAGACAAGGAAAAAGAAGAGCTGAATGAAAAAATAGAAGCTCTGAAGTCAGAAAACATAATCTTAAGGGATCACGTTGAGAAATAAATAAGAAAACTTTGGGAAAAAAAAGGAAACAATCCCTCCTAATATTCCTCTAGTCAAAGAACAAATTTACCATTTGGTGTTAAAAGCAAAAAGGAAAGAACAAGTAGATATTCATAATTTACTAAGGACAATGGCACAAAATTCAAAAAAGAGGAAGCCTGGTTTAGAATTTGCTTTGGTTACATACAAACATGGCCATCATGAAGATAATTCCTTTTGTGAATGTAAGCAGGGCTTCTCAATTATACAAGCCACACTTAATATTAGGAAGTGGCAAGACCAAGAAATTCAAGGAGTAAAACTTTCCCCCAAAACTCTTTTAGATCAAGGGTTTTTGAAACAAATCATGATTATCAAAGAAGAGCAAGTAAAGTATCTTGATTTCTATTGGTGATTGGCGTATATGGTAAGAAGAATGTTCAAACTTGGGGACATAAAACCTTATGGTTATGTTAACCTAGACATTGAATCTATTCATTCCTCTTATGAATACCAATGTGAAGCAAAATAAGAAATTATGATCAATATTTACACTTCAGTTTCTCCTCTTCCAGATATACTCTTTGAAGACACTATTAGAACTGCTTTGATTGAAGAAGATGTATATTCCCAACTGAAGTGGTGGAGAGCTTATACAATAGCCACAGGGTACATTTAAATACAATATCTAGTGCTTATCTTGTGGGGTACATCATAGGGTAAATTTTTAGCCCAAAAATTTACATACGTAAAACCCATACTTATCCTGGGGGGTTTTTTCAGGGTAATTTTTGAAGTGATAATCTACAACACAAATCCTATTTTTAATTTGAAGGATTTTTCCAAAGAGAAGTTTATCATGTACCTTCTCAAACGGATAATGCTTAAGTTTTACATGAGAAGCACTATACCCATGGGAACTTTAACTATAACTTGCAAATGTCAAGCTTTACCGATCCTAACAAACGTTAGGCTACAGGGTTAAGGACTCAGCAGCTTCGTCCCTACTTTTTAAGTAATGTCTACTGCCATGCTGGATCAGTTTCTTCTTTAGTGTCCCATTGCTAGTTAAAGAAGGGAACCATTGAAGCACAATCTTTACCATTATCTCCTAATTCATGAACTTACCATCCTATATTGTTTTATAATAAAGTGGATAGTCGCATCAGTCACAATATATACTCGAATCAAACAGAAAATATGGTGAAGAATTCCAAAACAAAATTTCCACTTTAATCAACCTGCAATACATGTTGGATAATATGAATGAAGACTAATAATTTTTGTTAGATATAGAATTGAATGACTTTTGTACAACAACAAAAAGCATCATATAGGATATATTTAAAAATTCTTGATATTTTATAGTCATTAGCCACGGTAGACAACGTAGAATGTGTTCTTTTACCTAGGACAAATTTTTGTTTAACGAAATATGGCCTCTTCCAACCAAACCCAACTAGTCCAAATAGACCTAGATCTAGGTTTGCCTATATTTCCTCCGAACTCTAATCTTACATTCCAAACCTTGCCCGGTATGACTCATGACCAAAAAGACCATGTTTTATTAGATAACCTTTGGCATAATAGAAAAAACCCAACATTCTCCAAAATCTTGAGTATCATGGCAACCTATTGAGCATAAAGAATACACAAAGCCAAACCAAACTCTTTCCTGATCCAACCCAAACACCTGTTTTTCTAGACTTAACCCAAATGTTAGAAGACACTCATAAAGAGATAGGTCTATGTAAAGAGAAGTTAGAAGAAATGATAGGGAAATCGAAACAATCACAAGCATAAACAAAACTTCTAAAAGAACAGTGGGACAAAGAAAAAAAAAGAGAGTTTTGATAGTTGATCAAAAGAACATGTCTACATACTAATACTCCAAAAGAAAAGGATTATGCACGGATGGATCCAAGACATATTAAGATTCCTTTTCAGAAACCCTGGACCACGGAAAAAGGGATTAATATTATGCTTCATCAAATTTCAGTAGAAAAGACATGTAGACAATCATTTCTGTGAATGCTATAAAGGATTTATTATCTTGCATGCAATAATTTGAAAAAATGGATAGAACAAGGATATGTAAAAAGGATTATTGTAAAAGCAGTAAAGCAGACTCGTATGCTATGGTTCAATTGGCATTTAAATCATATAGTAGAACAAATTTTCAGGAACAACTGGGTCATAGAAGGTTTTGTAAATCTGAAAATTGATGTAGTTCCTCCAGCATATGATTATCCTTGTGACGTAAAACAAGAAATAGTTATTTAGATATACTCTTTTTCCACCCCTTTACAAGTTACTCTGCCTCTTACAGAAATACCAAAAGCACCTTTAGACAAATGGTATCATGAGCTCACAAAATGGAGAAAATTCAAGATGTCACAACAATTGAAAAAATGGCAGCACCCACATAGCCTTATTTCAGAAGATAGGAATACCAGAATCTATGCTTTTGACTCTAAACATGTATCCATGGTTATACTCTTCCAAAACCATATTTGTATTAAGCCAGGATTACACGAGCATTTTGCCCAAAAAAAAACAGGATGACAAGTTCATGAATTAGGAGATAATGGTAAAGATTGTGCTTCAATGGTTTCCTTCTTTAACTAGCATTCAGACACTGAAGAAGAAACTGATCTAGCATGACAGTAGACATTACTTAAAAAAGTAGGAATGAAGCTGCTGAGTCCATTACCCTGTAGCCTAACGTTTGTCAAGATTAGTAAAACTTGACCCTTGCAAGTTATGGTTAAACTTCTCATGAGTATAGTGCATCACATGTAAAACTTAAGGATTATCCGTTGAGAAGGTACATGATAAACTTTTCTTTGGGAAATTATCCACATTAAAAATAGGAATTGTGTTGTAGATTATCACTTCAAAATCTACCCTAAAAAAACCCTCCAGGATAAGTATGGGTTTTACGTTTGTAAATTTTCGGGAGAAAAAATTACCTTGTGACGTAATCCATAGGATAAACACCGGGTCACATCTTGAGGCAAATCATCTCGAAGAGCCTCTAGAAGATTGTTGTAGTAATATAGAGCAACATTGCTTGAAGATAAAGGAAATAAGGACAAAAAAATCTCATATGCGTCAAAAAAGTGTAAGCATTCGAGTTCCTTCAAATGTACCTATTTTTGTTTGTTAGTGTCTAGCTTGTTCGGGAAGGAATCCAATTCCTTTTCCAAGTTGTATTTTGTTTTGAAGTCCGGTGCCTATATAAGCACCACCCTGGAGTCTGTATCCATCATCCACTTCTACATCCACTCCCCCCATCGAGTACTTACAAGTGCTTGGTCCCACTCTCTTCCTTATTCCTCTTCTTTTCATTCCCACTCTTTTCCTCTGCCTCACATGCTGTAAAAGTGAACCGGCGCTTTTGTGTGCAAATCCAGCCCCCTCATTCTATTTGGTATGAAAAGGGACTTTCCAGTAGTATAGACCAGGAAATCATCACCATATATAGGTTGAACAATTTTTGCTTAATTAAAAAGAAATAGTAGTTAGAACAGATTATGATGCTATTGTAAAGTTCTACGAAAACAAGAATTCAAAAATAATAAGTCAGAGAAGATGGATATCCTTTGAAGAAAATGCTTTGATACCATATCGTAACAGCAGTAGTCCTGAAATAGTTTTTGTAAACAAATATAGACGACCCAAAGATATTTTAATCTAGCTTTGTGGCGTAAGACAAATAGCCAAGTGAAGAAAATTTTTGTGTTTCTGAGTTCTTGATTCTCTGGATGAACCATTGTGTAAACTAGAATTTCTTTTTGTAAGTCTTGGGCATGTTCTCTTTTGTAAGTATGAGTTTTACATATGTAAATTTTTTAGATAAAAATTTACCTATGATGTACCCCACAGGATAAGCACTGGGTATTGCATTTAAATTTACCCTGTGGCTATTGTATTAGCTCTCCACCACTTTAGTTGGGAATATACATCTTCTTCAATCAGACAAGTTCTAATAGTGTCTTCACAAAGTCTAGCTTGAAGAGGAAAAAGTGAAGTGTAATTATTGATCATAATTTCATGTTTTGCTTCACATGGGTATTCATAAAAGGAAAGAATAGATTCAATGTCTAGGTTAACATAACCATAAGGTTTTGTATCCCCAAGTTTGAACATTCTTCTTACCATATACGCCAATTACCAATGGAAATAAAGATGTTATACTTGTTTATCTCGATTCGTTTCAAAAACCCTTGATCTATAAGAGTTTTGGGGTAAAGTTTTACTCCCTGAATTTCTTGGTCTTGCCACTTCCTAAGGTTAAGTGTGGCTTGTATAATTGGGAAGCCATGCTCACATTTATGTAACCAAAGCAAATTCTAAACCAGGCTTTATCTTTTTTGAATTTTGTGCCATTGTTCGTAGTAAGTTCTGGATATCTACTTGTTCTTTTCTTTTTTGCTTTCAACACCAAATGGTAAATCTATTCTTTGGCTAGAGGAATATTAGGAAGGATTGTTTCCCTTTTTCCCCCAAGTTTCCTTAATTATTTCTCAATGTGTTCCCTTAAGGTTCTGTTTTCTGACTTCAGGGCTTCTATTTTTTCATTCAGCTCTTCTTTTTCTTTCTGTCTCCAACTTATTTCTGCTTGAGTTGCTTTTTAGCTTCTTTCTAGGGCAAGATAAGCATCTAGGCTCTGCGGTTGGAGGGGTATATGGTCTATGGAGATTTCTGGCCAGGTTTTTTATTGGAGTTGTCTATTATTCAGGTATAGATGGGTTGCTAATAAGGAAAGGATTGGGTACGAAGAATTCCATTTATTTTGCCAGAGATTGTCTAGTAGGACATGGTCTTTGAGACATAGAATGAGGCCTGACGAGGTTTGAAAGACCAAATTTGAATGAGAGAAGATTGGTAACCTTATGCCTAGGTCAAGAGGCATCTGGCTTGTAAAGGCCATTTGTCCCGTAATAAGAAAAATATATTAAGTGACACAGTGCATTCTATATTGTCTAATGGGGTAATGTCTATTTGCAAATAATTTAGAACTAATCTACATGATGTGGGGTTTATTGTTATCTGAAATCAATAGAAGAATGAGATGAGGATGCTCAAACTCGTACTTGTTTCATGGCGGCGACCAACTGTTGCATACTTAAAACGATTTCTAATAAATTTTTCTAACTTTTCTTCTTTCAATGAGAAAGCTAGGTCAAGGTCATGTAATCTTTCTCTAGATTGGTCAAGATAACTTATAATTTTATTAAGTCTTCTAATCTTGAATTCATAAACATCAATGTCTCTATTCATCTTTTAAGTGTCTACTTAACATGTTAGCTAGACGAATTCTCTTCTCCCTTTATGTGTTCAAATGTTACTTTATAATTTTGGTTTATAAGGATACCTTTAAAGGATATCCATTTTCTCTGACTTATTCTTTTTGAATTCTTGTTTTCATAGAATTTTACAATAGCATCACAATCTGAACTACTATTTCTTTTTAAGCAAAAATAAGTGAAAACTGTTTAACCCCTACACTACGGCAAGGATGTATTGCTTTGTATTGGCCGCTGCTGTACCTACAAACATCCTCTATTGCTTTCGAAGCATATTTGTTGGGCTTCCTTTCAACACTGCTCCACATCCATTAATGCATCAATCAGTTTCAATTATTAGGAAGTCTGAAACTTGAGGGAGATACATTTCCGGTAGGTGTTATAGCTTCTTTAACTTTTTCTATTTGTTTCATATCTTCTGTATTAAAATTTTAACACCGGTTTGCCCAAGTTTGCTATGTAAAGGCCCAACCATTTGGTCTAGCATAATTAACTAATCCCCAAGAATCATTGAAGACGCTTGATATCATGTACCCCCAATTCAAAAGCTTTTGTAGCTATATGTGGTTGTAATTTAATTTTTTCTTCACCAATTTTTACTCCTAAATATTCTATGAGTTTTCGAAAGAATTGTGCCTTTTTGCTATTAATGATAATTTCATTTCGTAAAAACTCTCCTAGTACAATTTTCTATGAACGAGGATATCATTGATATACATACAAGAAAATCCTCTATATTGGCCAAATACCACATCCATTTTTCCTTAGAACATAGCAGGAGCATTTTTTAAGTCGAAAGGCATGACCAACAATTCAAAACTCCCTAAAGGGCAAGTAAATGCAGTCCATTGGATACTATCCTTATCCATTTTTATATGTCAAAATCCAGATTTTCAATCAAATTTACTGAACATTTTACTGTGTTGTATGCTATTGATTAATTCAGTCTTGTTGGATATATCATAAGAGTAATCTATAGTATTATCATTAAGTCGTTTATAATCTATGACCATTCTTGATTTTTCTCGGACTTGTGCACTGTGTTTATTAACAATAAAAGTAGGGCTTCTATGGGGACTTATACTTTGTCTTATAACTCCTAGTTTCAACAAGTGATTCATATGTGTCTCAAAATCTTTGATATTTTCATTAGTAGCGTTTATCTTTTTGTTGGAAATAGTAAATCTTAGATCTTTTATTTGTAGAGTGCATTCTACCTTACTACGATCCCAATGTTTCATAGGTATTTTTCTTATGATTTTTTTAATATTCTAAGTAAATCATCTATTTTTGTGCATTCTCTTTCTAATTTATTATAGATTTTTTACATATCTATAGGGCTATAGTCGAGATTTATTTCCAAATCTTCTAAGTCATCTTCTTCTTCTGAGTATGTTAGATCTGCTTTTTCTTTACAGGCTCCTGAAATTTTACATTTAGAGCCTTTATTTTCATCTGATTTCCATTCTGGTACCCAAGGAATTTTGTTATTAAGAAAAGAAAGACCTGTCCTAGTTATGACACATCCACCCATATTTTCTAGAATGAAGTGTATAATGCATTTCGTACTATCATATAATTGCATTTATATGATGAATGTCTTAGGCCCTGGTTGGTAGGAAGTATGTTCTTCTTCTGAGATCCTAAAGGCTATTTTATATTTACATATTTCTTCGTCATATTTATAAAAGGATCCGTCCATTTATTATGTCCAAAGTTGAGAGGCATGGTCAAGATTCCTGTGAAATTCTGATGGGACTAATGCTTTATCTAACACTGAAACATTATATCCGGTGTTTGTTAAGGCATCTATTTCTAATTTTCACTTCTCTATTTTAAATGTACAAGGAATTCTTATAGTTGTTCTCCTTTGTTCTTTATGATAAAGCTTTACATTAGGAAAAGTTATCGTAGTCAATGCCCTTTCTCTTTTTTCTACAATTATGTCTTTACCTTTGTTGTTGATATTGACATCTCATAGTTTATTGGGTCAAGCCGTACTATCTTCTTTTTTAAAGATCCTACCTTTATTTCTACTGTAGCTAGTGCTTCTTCTATATCATCCATTCTATTTTTTGCTACAAGGATTATTTTTTCTATAGTGTCATCTTTTCATCTTTTTGTCTTTTCTAGAATAAATTGATAGTCTTTCTTCCTAACATAATTTACATCCTTCAGCCATACAAATTTTGCATTGGAATCTAAGTTCTATACTAAGATACTCATTACAAAATATGCATGAGTGGTCACTACTTCCTGACCTATGTTTCCATTCATGTTCATGTTTACGTTCTATTTTAGCTAGGGTTCTCGAGATATAATCCATGCTTATCGTAAGATTATTTGCTTGATCTCATTTCTTAATTTTATTATTTCAATATAGTTTTTATTTGAATTTTGCAGGTATTTTAATTTTTCTAGGGTTTTCTTTTGTAAGACTTCAATATTGTCATTATATTCCTGTAAATTTTCGATTTTACTTAGGATAGTAGCTAAGATCTTTTAAATATCTTTGATTTTCTAAAATTTCTTTAAGAGCATTATTTCTTAATGTATCAAATATGGGTTGCCAAAAGGCCTGATTTTTTATATTGTAGGATTCTCGGTTTTGTGCCAAGGAAATGTGTAGATCTGTTATACTATTCAATTGTTGAGACATGAGACTAGTGTCTTCGTTATGAAGCAAGTGTTTTCCATTTTGAAAATAATAGATATGACAAAATTGGTTGTTTTTTTACAGTACTCTTAGATTTTTGGTACAATTCTAAGTTCAAATATTCTAATCTATTCATATGATGGTGTGATGGAAAATCCTGTAAGGTTTGATATGTCTGTTTTATATTTCTAATAAGTAATCTTGAATAGTTTTAAGTATTTTAATTCTAACTTTAACTAGCGTAAGTGTATTTAATATTGTTAAGTTTTTAAACAGACCCGGTTTTAGAATATCAAAAGGTTCTTTAGCTTACTAGGTACTCATCTCCTTTTATCCCACAATCCTATGTATCATTCATACAACTTCACACTTTGTTTACAAGTCTTTTGCTTTAAGCTGAGAAAATTCTTTTCACAGGAACAAAGTTCTATGAACAGACAACACATCTATTATAAAAAAGAACAAACTATAACATAAGAAGCTTATGGTATGATTCCCTTGGTTTTGAAAACTTTTTAGATTCTTCTTTCAAAGAACACCATGAGCGACATCATGTCATCCCATTCAAACCTCACCGTTCGTGTATTTTTTTCTCCTAAACGGCCCTTTGCCACACGTTTACATCTTTTCCATAATAGCCTGTTGGTCCTTAAGGATTTACACAGTGGCTCGTCTAGAGAATCAAGAACTCAGAAACACAAGAATGATATCATAAACAAAACACGTTATAACAGGTTCTTGTTTATAAAGCATGGTTCCTACGCATAGATCCTGGCTAGGACCAGAACTTCCAACGTAAAAAACAGATTCATAATAACATATTATGTAGGTGTATGCAAAGATACATGCTTCTGGGGAAGAGACTTTCCCGTTTGGCTGATAAGCTAAGCACAAAGTAAAACTTTAAATACACATAAAAATTTTCATTAAAAGCATAACATACTTACAACACCAAGAGCGTACTACGATGCTCTAATACCAAATAGAAAAGATGGGGCCGGATTTGCACACAAAAGCGTCAGTTCGATTTTACAGCATGGGAGGCAGAGGAAAAGAGTAGGAAAGAAAAGAAGAGGAGCGAGGAAGGATAAAAACTCCATAGTGGTGCTTATATAGGCACTATACTTCAAAACAAAATACAACTTGGAAAAGGAATTGGATTCCTTCCCAAACGAGCTAAACACTAACAAACAAAAACAATTACACTCGAAGGAACTCGAAAGAAGACAACCGTCATGTGCTAGATGAGGTCGCAGTCGAACGTGTCCAAAAAGTCAAAAGTGCTACAGTATGCAATAGTGTTTGCCACAGTGCTACAATGTGCTACAATGACTGCTACATTAACCGCCTTCACCTTTTCTTTTATATTACATAAAGAAAATCGGCAACTACAACATTGCTTAAAATAGATTATAAAATATAGAAAAACTTGTAAATATTTCAAAAAACTTATGTAGAATATAAAGAAAGAGACACTTATAAACCTAAAGGTAAACGTATGTCGTTAAAAACTTTAGACAGAAATAATTAACTAAGGCTGGGCACTCGGCCGAGCCGCCGACAAGTACCCGATAAGCTCGGGTGGGCTTGACAATGTTTTTTTATATTCATTTTATTAATTTTTGTAGATAAATATAATAATTTATTATGATTAATTACATTTATATATTATTTTATATTAAAAAATATTTTTCTAATATAATTGGGTCGGGCCCGAGCTGGGCTCTGGGTCGGGTTTGAATGGCCGGGCCAGGATAGGCCAATGCTTAGGCTTAGGGAAAACTGCTTTGGGCCTAAAACCCCCAAGCCATACTCTTATACCTTTAATGTTTTGTCTTGCTTTGGGTCTGAGTGACCATCACTTGTCTCATATGTTGCAGTTGCTATTGTTTACACTGCAGTTTACACCCAGATGAATTACACACCCAAACATGATAGTAACACAGAAATCATGGATGTTAAGCTAGGTTGTTTAATACAAACAAAAATCTTCCTCCCTTTACGAAATTTGCTTTTTATGTGGCACAGCAATCGTTGTTGTTAAATCATTTAGAATCAGCCGATTGATCAAATCAAATTAAGGGGACCCTTTTTACACGTCCACCTCACCGTAGACAAATGGAACATTTTCATACATCTATATATGTTTTCAATTTTCATTCACTTGCTTTCTTCTTTTGTTTTTGACATTAATAAAAATATCTTTAAATTTGCTATTTCTTGCAAGTGATTCTAATTCCAATTCCAATTCCAATTCCAATTCCAGTGAGCCAATTATCTAAATATTTTTGCCGGCCGAGTTGCTTCAAAAGCCTAAATATCAGTAAATGCTTCAACAAATTAATTTTCTGAAGGTAGGGGACATACCCCATCAGGTCTTCATCAGAACACATTTGGTTTCCAACTTCTGCCCAAGCTACTGTTCCATCACTACGAAAAATCTATTTATTCCCGACGGTTAAAAAACGAATCGTCAGTAAATAATTGGGTTCTACAAACGGCCTGTGAACCTTGTCTGTAAATAATGTATTTTTATCTACGGATAAACCTGACTGTCGGAAATACTTGACTTTTACTAACGGCACCAAAAAACTCGACGAAGAAAAAGGACATATTACTGACGGTTTTGGAAGAGCGATAATATTTATTCAGATTCACGAATGTTTTAGGTGTCTTACAGTATTGTCTCAGATAATAGTGACGATCCAAACTAGCTGTCAGTATTTCTCTCACACAATAATGACAGCGGGAGATTGCAGCAATGTTCCCTAGAGAATAGTAACGGCCGTCGCTCACGTCACGGTCTCTCCTGTCAGTAAATATCAGCCCTTATCTCCTCCCACCGATTCCCCTTCCCCCTTTCTGCGTGTTAACACATTTCCTCTTTTTTCCTTCACCGTGGGTGGCCACCGGAGGCAACTCACCTTTCCATCAGCGGCAATCCACCTTTCCACCGGCGGCGGCAACCCACCTGTCCACCGAAGGCTACACGGCTCCCTCTGTCTCCTTCTCTCTCGTGCGCACACCGTGACCGTCTTCGTTGCCCTCACACTCGCAGGTATGGTTTCCCTACCTTTCCCCCTGCCGGAGCTTACCTCAAACCCACAAATTTTGGATTTCCCACATCGTAATGCTTTTTCATATGCCGTAATTTGTTTTCTGCTATTTTTCTGTTGTGCTTAATCAGGTTTTGATGACACGTGAAATGGAATTTACTTGTTAATGGACGATATCTCTTGATGTATTCGTTTTCAAAAGGATCACAAAACGTCTAAAGCTGATGACTCGAGAACAGCTGTTGTTTAGTTTTAAGCATGGTTGCTCATGATCTTTGGCTTTTTAATATGCGTAAAGTAGAAAAATGTTCGCTAAGCAACGCAACTGCCTCAATGAACAGTCAACATATGAACTTCTGTTTTTACTCTTCAGTTGTCCAAGTAACAAAAAGTTGTCAAGAATAAAGTAAACCACAGCAATCAAAGTGGCAGATTCTTGGCGTTCTGCTACTACATTGACATTGAAAGACTAGATAACCAGCTGCTTTCTTATCTTCTTCAGTCGAGAAATTAAAACACTAAAGAAGAGCGGTAGGCAGAAGAAGAAAGTTACTGCACCGACTATCCACTTAATGGACTTAAGCTCCTGCCGCTCTAGTATGGCTCTGTATAAGAGGTCAAGGATCTGAAATTCAAACAGAGTCCACACTGATTTGTGAAAAGTGACAAATGCTTAACATTACAGTTAATGGCCTTATGTCTTAATATTTCAGTTACATAAGAAAGAAGCCTGAGAGGCATAGACTTGTTTATTTCTTAGGGTGGGTGGCCCTTCTTTTCTTGGAGTGAAGTCAGCAACCAGGGCTTTCGTTTAATGCTGACTACTAGTGATCTCACATATTTAATGTACCATTTTTCTTTCCTCAAATTAAGTCAAAACATCAGTTTCGGACATCCTCAAATATGAATCATTGCATCATCTGCTTGCGCATATATATATTCTGTTCTCATTCACAGTTGTTTCTATTCCGAGTTTTCTTCAACTTGTTTGGTAATTTATCCCCACACTGACTGCACCCATTTTCTTGACTCTACTACTTGTCAGCAATCCTCTGCTGAGAACTGTAGTTCAAGAGAATTAAAGAAATTAACTAATAAAAAAGGTAAATTAGTCTTCCACTTATCCTGGAACAGCACCCCGCCTGTATTGCTTTCCTTTTGCTTTGTATTGTTTGTGAGCCAAGTCAAAGTAAGAAAAAGGGTAGGAAATTTCCTTTTAAAAGATTCACGTTGACTCCAAAACATTCCCGTTAAGTTGGTCCAGTTCAGACTATCTGCCAAGTACAACTTGAACTGCCTGCATTTCATTATAAATAGGTGAGAAACACATTATAAGGACACAAAGCCCTCTTCAAACTCAGGGTTAGCCAAGGAAGGGACTGAAAGATATTGGCATAGTAAGTCAGACCATAGCTGTTAGCCCTCTCTACGAGCAGCATCTTGAACACGTACCTCTTATTGAGTCAGAATTGGAGCAAACCTTCAATTTCAAAGAAAATGGCGAAAAAAATGCATTCCACAAGGACATAAATGCATAATGAATGTGTTATTGACAAGAGCCTGATTCTGCACTCAGACAACTTTAGTTGGGCATGCCTAGCTACTTCAATGACCTTCCATTTATATTAACAGGTTAGTCTAGTAACCATAATTTATTACTTGCTTGTTGCTTTCCTGATTTTTTTATTTGCATGTCTAGACTGGGAACTGCACGTTGTGTCCGGAATGGGTATGAACCCATTGACCAGCTTGATTGATGGTTCACAAAGGGCCATTTAAAGTTGCATTTTTGAAGAGGTATATGAAAACTATATTTTGATTTTGAAAATAGATGAAGCACTTTGTGAATCATCAATCAAGTTTTGATCAACTTATAATCAATTCATAAAGTCTTTGTATTTACTTAGCCTATGTATTCCCTCAACTCTCTCTCTCTCTCTCTCTCTTTTGATCAACTTATAATCACAGCCTCCTTGCATGGCTCACAAGACATCCATTTATGATGCCAGGTCGCAAAGGGAATACATAGATTTGTGACTTATATTGTATATTGTCATCTCCTCAAATTTAACCGAGTTTGTTTTGATGTTTTGCAGTTACTTAGATTTAGGATCTGATAATATGGAAGATTGAAGTTGGATCATGAAGGGAAGAGATAGTATAGAATATTTGAATGGCGTAGAAAATTTCTTTGATTTTGCGAGCACTAATAATGCCATTGTCAATGGAAGAATTAGATGCCTATGTGTTAAATGCAACAATTTTAGGTCTCAGAAGGTGCTTGATGCATTAGATCATATTGTTTGTCATTGATTCATTCAGTCATATGTTCGGTTTATAACAGGAAATCAGTTTTGCCACATACGCAACAAGAAGGTAACCAACATTGACATTCAATTTGAAGATATGCATGAAATACTTGATGATGTCTTTGACATGCATGAAGATGGAACTACTTCAGCTCAACCAGTCAACCAAGGAGAAGACAATGACATGTACGAAAGACTAAGTAGAGACATACAAGAGGAACTTTACCTAAGCTGTAGTGGACATACAAAATTGAGTTTCTTAGTCCACTTGTTTCATATATTATTCAATATTAAGGCAGTCGAACAATATCTTGCATAAGTATTCATTTTGGAATGCACATATGTTCACTAATTTATGATATATATGTTTGGTGTCCTCTCTAACTATATGTATTTATGTAGGCATCACTTGAGATCGGTTAGACGTTCATGCTTGAAAAGACCTTACGATATTGAACATGTTCATAAAGTAACATTTTCAGATTGGTTTCAAAATCATGTTTGTGTTGGTAACATTGAAATACACTAATTAGTCTACTATATCTAATTTTGGCATTCTCTATGTAATAGATTTGTCGACAACGTTCACGTTTGTGTTGGTAACATTGAAATACAGTAATTAGTCTACTATATCTAATTTTAGCATTTTCTATGTAATAGATTTATTGACAACGTCATTATCAAAGTCAGCATATACTAGAAGATATTGTACAGTTGTCTCAATTTTTTAGAAAAATTGTGTTACGATACAAGGGTTTTATATCTAATGGGTTTAGATTGCATACAAGGGACGAAGAAATAAACATGAAGTATCAAAATAGTAGAGTACTCGTACTTGCACAACTTCTAGTTTCTCAAGTTCAAGAGATAGGAATCTTGTAATTGGTGAAGTTGCATATTATGGATTTGTCACTGACATTGTAGATGTCATTTATAGAGAGACCATAAAGTTTTAATGTATTCACATGCATCACCATCAACTTTTAATGTATAAAAGATGAACCTTTCATTTTAGCATCATAAGCACAACAATCTTTTTATAGGGTCCTTAAGTTAGAGGCAAATTGTGCAATGGTAGATATGCTGCCAGAGCGTGTCAATCAAATAATGGATTTGCTTGCGGGATCATTCAGTTAAGTTTCAAATATGTTATATACTCAATTGTCTTCTTCATTTTTTATTACAAGTTTTACTGTTTCTATGCAGGTTTGCCCACACATCCTGATTTCCCCCATTGATGCATGCAAAGCTGAAGTTTTCGTTAATCCACAAAATGTGATGCATTAAGTCATGTGCTTGTACTATTTTAACTTTTCATTATGTAAGATGAACAGTAATTAAGAATGAATGTCATACAACTTTCCTTTGTACTGAAAACTATATGAACTTGATAACTTGATATTGTCCCTCCCTCTAGCACACCTATATTTATCCGTATCTTATCGGATAAGGATATGTAATACAGTTATTGCATGAATGTGAATTTTCTCTGTATCTCAATTTACGGTCCACTTAAATCAATCAAATTGGGAATATAGAGGAGTGTGGACTGAATACGGTATTGCGTCTATTCTCTCTTTGACACATACAGAGACGCACACAAACACATGAACTGAATACGATATTGCGTCTATGCTCTTTGACACATACGCAGATGCACACCAAACACACACACGCAGGCCCCTAACTAGCCATCATGATCTACAGAAATATTTTTATCAGGATCTGCTACCTTATTTGGTAGGAGGAATGTGTTAAGCCAATGTTATATGTATCGTACGATATGCATGTGTATCATATGATACGTATCGTATAGGTCGAAGAAGCCTATACGTTACGCTTGCGACACGCGATATGCTCGCGTATCGCAAGCGGATCGCCTATATCATACAATACGAGTATCATATCGTAGGATACGGGTTAAAACACAAAATTTTTTATTTTTTAAAGTTTAAACACTTCTCTCTCTCTCTCTTCTCTTGTATTTAAAGACTCCAAGAGACGTAGGAGGGAGAGACTTTGCGTATTTTCATAAAAAAATAACCAAAGATTCATCGATTTGAGAGATATTATCGTTAAATCATGAAAGATGATAACTATATGTTTTGAACTTATAAAATTGTTATGTAATCTAAGTCCTAAAACTCCAAGTCCTAAGACTCGAAGTCTTATGATTCTATAAAATTTTCAAGTTTAAAATTGTGATGGATGCTTATTATGTTATTTTGAATATCTAATTTCTTATTTTTGAATGTTTGTTGATACACATTCATGTTCCTTATATATGATGATCTTTTTTATATTTGAATACATTTTTCTTGATTTCTGACTTTTTGTTCATTTTTTCAGTTTTTTAATGATTTTTCATTATTTTTTTACTTTTAAATATTTTTTAAAATTAATAAATTAATTTTACGATATGTTACGATTCGGCATATAGGTCGGCTCGACCGAAACATGATACGCTATGCCTTTTATAACATTATGTTAAACTGTTCAAAATTGTTTAAAGTACTTTTCACACACACATATTTTTCACATGTAGAGACATATATAATACGAAAATTGAGATCTACTGGCTACCGGATATTGCTAAATGGCTAAATATTTACACACACATATAGCAGTCAAAATTAAGATGTGCTAGCTGCCAAATGTCATATTTTTGTGGTTAAATGTATTATAAACTAGAGCTCCAAACACCATAAATCGTTGTATCATACTTCCTTTGCATTTGCATGGTATTTTTATGTTGATTTTCAAATATTTGTCACCTGGCAATATAAAGCACTTGGCTGATATATATATATATATATATATATATATGACAAAAATGTCTACAACTTTTTTTTTTGTTATTTTGAACGTTTATTACAATAGATTCACACACACACAGACACACATATCTGTAAACATTGCTGCATTATTGGATTCATATTTTCTATATTCACACACACAAACACCAAACATGGATTCTCTGACGGTCTAGATGCCTTTGGCGTCTCATATACACAAATTAATGCAATTTTAGGTACCAATACATATACAAATTAATAGCCACAAGACTTGATGAGAATTATCCAGATCTTCAATTCTAAAGAAATCAGACAATGGATAAAACATTTTTTTACAAGAAATCCAAATGCCTTCAAGGTATGCACTGGGCATCATTTAAGGAAACTTGTTTGCTTCTCTCTTTCTCTTTATCTAACCCATTTTCCTTGAGGGTACTTCCATTTCTCGAAAAACAGCATTGTTTCTGTATTCTTAACTTAGTCTCTAATATTTACGCTTTTTAATTACAATAAACTAGCAAGACAAATTTTATAGTTACCAGTTTCTTACATATATGTAGCAGTTGATATCCTCCCAACATCGTTCATGGAGCTATAGTGAGAGGCCAGAGGCATCCCCCAGATACAGAAATCCATGTGTGTGTTTGTGTGTGTGTGTATATATATATATATATATATATATATATATATATATATATATATATATATATATATATATATATATATATATATATATATATATATATATATATATATATATAAAACAGGATTATTAAATTTGTAGTAAAAAAAATATTTTAAACAAAAATATGAACCTCGTAATGTGTTCATAAAAACTAATTTTATATAAATCATCATGTTTGAGTTCAAGTTATTTCTTTTTTAACAATTGATCTTCTCTACTATCAAAAACACATTAATAAAGTGAAAAAATGACTAACTAACTTAATATATGTTTCTCATCAAATTACTCTTAAAATCATATCTAAGAAGGTTAGATTGTAAAAAAAAGTATGTTAATAGTTAATTTTATTGGCTCTGGTTTTTGTTCATAACCCAATTGGTCTGGTTTTTATCAACTTTCTTGATTATATATATATATATATAATATATATAGTGAAAAGGTATGGAGTAATGCTAAATGATGAAAATACTCATCATCTTTTTGTTTTCCTTATTTTTATCTTAACTATTTATCATTGTGGATTGAATGGTCCTAATTAGATGGCTGGATAACTCTAAAAGGATAGAGTCACTATTCAATTATATCCGTTAGGGCATTGTACCTCCACATAATAGCCTTAAACGCCACCCATGTAGCATTGATCCTCATAATATATCAAAAATTGCATGGTGACTCTGACTTTTTAAAGTCACATAACAATCTAATTAGGATTGTCTAATCCAATATGATAGATTGTTAAGAGCAAAACAAGAAGAAAAAATGAGATAGATATTTTTTGTTATTTGGTATTAGTCCACACCAATTTTTTTCCTTGTATTTCTCTCAACCATCCATCACAATATATATATAAGAGCGACATTCTTCATCGCACACATGGTCGCAGCTTTTTTGATCGGATTCATTAAGGGAGTGATTGGATGACACCAAAAAAAATTATGAAAATCTAGTTACAAACTCAATTTGTAAAACTTGGTTTGGATGACAAATGAAAAACTTGGTTTAGGTGCAAAACTTAGTCTTACCTGAAAAACCTGGTGAAATGTTCTTCATGAAAACGAGGTTTTGTCAAAATCAGGTTTTGTAAAACCCAGATTTATTGTCATCCACACACTTTTGAAATGATGTTTTAGGGCAAAAATCAGGTTTTGAATCAGAAAACTTGGTTTTAGGTTGTCATCCAAACACCCTCTAAGTGGTTGGTCATAATAGAAAATGGAAAACAGTGTTCCACTGAAACCTATTAGATGGACGCATGCTGTTTGGAAAGGCCTGCACAACGTTCGTCTTAATTTGGCTGTGAACATGGGAAAAGCTGCAATTTGCTCCTTTTCTGGGCCTAATTTTTTGGTTGTTGCTAAGAACATGGGTTCTCAACCACCACGAGAACTCAAATTGAATGTTTTTGAAGTCTTTTACATGAGAATAACTAGTTCTGATACTTTTTTCCTAAGAAAAAAGAGAAATTATGATTCTTAGCCTCCCAAGGACCAGATTGTTCAAACTCTTAGTTTTTTTTTAATGCACAGGGCACTGGTGGCACTGTTTGAAGAAATTTGTGAACAAGAATAGATTCCTCCTTTTCCGTGAAAGAAAATGGTCTCATGCGTGCTTACATGCCTACTTATACACAAAATCAATATTGTTCAATCTAGTTCTTAAGGGTGTCATAATAAAAAAATAATTTAAAATTATATAACTAAGAAGTCTGAAAAGGAATGGACTTGTTAAACCAAGTGAGTCATTCATTGAGATGTGAAGCTAAAAAAGAAGATTAGTTGTATGCACACCTCCATGCACCCAACAAGTACACCCACAGAAGAGTCGGATATTTTTTTAATTTTTTTTAATAAATTAATAGGTAGTTTAGGCTTTTTCATTTTTTTCACAATCATTTTTCACCCTTATAATTATTTTATTTTATTTTATTTTAATTGAGATATTTTAATCATTGAACATTCCAACGCACCATTTTCAGGAGTATGCACATAACCAGCTTTGTTCTTCAAGCTTCCGCTTCTTGTGTATAAGAAAAGAAAGATATATATGATTTCATTCTCCAGAAAAATGTTTGCTAAGAAAGTGATCTTCCAATTGTCAATGCCATTTAGTACTTCAGAAAATGTTTGCTAGGAAAGTGATCTTCCAATTGTAAAGGCCTTTCCTACTTCAGAAAATGTTTTCTGAGAGAAAGCGATCTTCCTACTGTAGTTAAATAGAAACTCAAATACAATAGGAAGATCGGTTTCTGGGAAACCGTCTTATGAAGCATGAAATGGTATATCATTCTTCTCTTGTTTTGAACAACAAGTGGAAGTTTGAAAATTTCGAGTTGCTTTCCCTTAAGGTTGTGTTTGGATGCATGAACCTTTAACAGATGATGTTTTGTGAAAACCAGAATTTGCGACGACCTGATTTTAGAAAAGCTTTTGAAATTAGTTTGTGTATTTCGCTAATGACAATTTCCCGTGCAAGGCCGAGCAGGTTATACGGTGACCTATCTAGAAAACTCAAGAGCGTCCTCTTGATCTCTTACAGATTCTGATCTGGATCTGGAAGGAGTCCGATCCGTTTGCAACCCGTAGTTAGTTGCGGCCACATAATTGGCATGCTCAAAGCCACGTACATGCGTGCATCCTTCTATGGGTTTACCATGTAGGCAGCGGAATAGATACTCTGAAAAGGCCAAAGTCTCTTTCCTTTTTCCTTACCAGTTCAAAGGAGTAACATTCAGGGGCCGGGCCGAGAGAGGGGAGGGCCCCGCTAGGTCATGGCCCCACCCCAGCCAATTTGAATATATATATATATATATATATATATATATATATATATATATATATATATATATATATATATATATATATATATATATTGAAAAAATAAAAAAAAAAATTTATTTGTGCTTTAGTTTGGTTATATTTAAATCCAGAAGTTAGACTCTTGGCCGGCCCCTAAAAGGATCCTAGCTCCGCTAACATCCACAAGAATCGAATTGAAGACCGAATTTTTACCAGTTTAATAATCCGATAAACTATGCTACTGTCTTGAACATGGTTTAATGACCTTCTGGAGAACCACATATCAATTAAGCGGACGGATCTCTATGGATTCTTCACCATAGAAAAAATGAAAGAAAATGTAAAAGTATGCCCAAGTAGACTTGCTCAATGCTAGTATATAATATATTACAGAAGCCACATTGTCTTAATTCTGACAATCAGGATGCTTATTTATTTATTTCTTTTTATCGGCTTCATCTGGGCGCGATTCGAATGCACACCTTGAATTATTCTCATCAAATGAATACCAACTTATTGGTTCTACAGCCATTCACCACAACGACAACAGGAGCAATTTACCCAACACTGAGTAAGTAACGTTTATGGTAAGATGCACGCTCATCAGTATAAACCCTGACAACTTCATTATTTAGTAGCATCCCACTTGCTTTACATTTGAAGGAATATTGTTGAAATATTGTTGAAGATGAGAGATGTTGTAGGATGGCTAAAATTAAAGATTTTATAAAAAGTATTAACAACTATTTGTGATGCAACTATAGTTGTTTTCATTTTTCCCGTTTGTCTTTACTTCGTCCGTCCTTCATATTGAGTTCAATCCGACGGGCGGTCCGCGGGATTCAGTCTGCTTTACTTTCTTGCAGGCTCAAAGCCGTGTAAAGCCTTGAGGCTGAGACTGTTCATTATCGCCAGTTACGTCTAACCTAAGGCATATGCTTGGAGTTTGAAGTCAAGATTGTACACCTTCTGCCCTTCTTCCCAATACGCGTCTTGTTTATGTAATATTGATTTTGAGTGTAATATTTGATTCGTAGTGTTGATCTTTTCTAAGGAGCTGATCTCAACGTAAGCATAGTCATGCCATGCTAGCTAATCCTAAGATTCATGATCGTGGGGTTTCCAGTTAATGTACCCATAAAATTTTGTTTTTTTGCCAAAAAAAAAAAAAAACGAGCTAAGCTGTGTTGTCTGTGTTAATTTGAAAATGTGTATATTATAAGAATTAGGTCCTGCAGCGGTACTTGCGCTATGCCGCTTACCTATTTTTTCTTAAAGCTTAAAAAATTTCAATATAATCATGTTGAGTTTCCATTGTGGGAGATGCATAGAAGAGGTTGAAGCCCCTTCCTCTTTTCACCCTCTGGTTTTTAGGGCTGTTTTGGGATCAGGGTGAACTTATAGTTACTCCATTCGTCTTCAAAGTTGCGTCTGCCACCATTTGCAGTTCAGATAAATAGTGCACATGAGAATTGAATTGATAACTAAGCTTTTACTGGCCTACTAGCTCGACCAGCTATGCTACACCCGTTCTATCCTTAGAAACTATATACATAAGCCATAAACTATTATTTTTATGCAAATCAAACATAAAAAACATTTTTAATATTAGGGGGTTTCACCGGCCCATCAATCCAGCCAGCTATGCTACGCCCCTCAAATCTTAAAAAACTGCATGCATCAGCCATAAAAACAATTATTTTTCTGCATATTAAACACTGAAAAACATTTTGAATGTTATAGTTTTATTACTTCAAGGGGTGTAACATAGCTGGTCAGGAGTCAGGCAAGTAGGGGTGTGCTAGTCCTCCTTAAACCGTAAACAATGTGATCATAACTTTAGTTGACTGGTATATAATGCCCTACCTATATCTTGTCACAATCTAGGACACCAGAAGAAGGGGTGGCACTTTCGGGCCTTTTACAGCAATGGGTTATTAAAATCATGTTCACCCGTAATATTATAATTTTTGTAATGCCTTATTTTGAAAAGTTTATTTTCATATGTAAAATTGGAGAAAAATCTTGAGGGATTTATAAAGAGGATTGTTAAATGATTGGTCGTTGTTGTTTCTAGTCGTTTTGAGCCTTGAAATAAAGCTACTAGGGGTGGGTTGGGATTCTTTAGACTAGGGGCCCAAGCACAGTTTGGAAGTGGGTCAAGTCGTTATAATGGTGTTAAAGCCGATTCAACACTCAAATATGAGGTCCCACGTGTGTGAACACATGTGCGTTAAGTGCGGTAGATCTTCACATCTATCTTTGAACATTTTAGTCTTGCGTCTCAAATTGTGAAGACATTTGGGAACTTATAAAAAGAGTTGTTAACTGATTGGTTGCCCTAGTTACCAAAGCTGCTGAGGAACAGATGAGATCCATCAAACCAGAGCCTAACCTGAGAATGAGTTGGTTCATTACAGGCTCATTCAAATCACAGCACATAGTGAGTTGAACTGCACAGATAAGATCCATAGTGAGTTGAACTGCACAGATAAGATCCAAATTCGGCTACTGACTGAGGTCAATGGTATCGACCAATATTAAGTATAATAGCATCGTCCCTTAACCTATGGAAAACAAAATTACATCTTCTTTAATTATATTTGTCAATGATCAGCTAATGACGTCATTAGTTTCGTTTTCGGCAGAAATAGTATGAATTGTATGCCTCTTATATATCTTCTTTAATTATTTATCAATGATCAACTAATGACGTCATTAGTTTTGTTTTTGGCAGAAATAGTATGATTTGTATGCCTCACACACACACACACACATATATATATATATATTGCACTGATCAATTAGTCTTATTTGATCTTGGTTTTTTAGACTTCTTTTTTTCTCCCTTACTATCTATCTCATGAGAGTAATTGAATTGATACATATGTGTGTGTGCGTGGGTGTGGAAGCAAAATATGTGTGTGTGTGTGTGGAAGCAAAAGTGAAAGAAAACCAGCTCCAAAGTGGGAAAGCAGACATTGGCCGGATGCTGCGCCGCTTAAAACGTGGAAGTTTGAGTTGTTTTTCATGAGAGTGATTAATTGATTAGCTGAGGCCAACTTATTCATAACCTGCCCAGATGCGACCGCCTGAATTACACGACCTTGTCCCGGTCATCCCCCGCTGGCCTCCTTTTCATAAACGTTTTCTTTTTCCCCTTTAATTTGTTCTCTCTTGAATCGGTGGCCAAAATTTATGGGGCACCTTGATCATTCCAGCCAGCTTGATCTCTAGTGGCAGGATTCTTTTTCGTTAATTTTCTTTCTCTTTTTTTGCTTTATTTTTAAATTCTATATTTTAATTCAAATAGTTTTTGTAATGACGCTAGCTTCTTTACATACTGAGCTTTCACTTGTTTGAAGAAAAGTGGAGGTGTTACTCGAAGCATTGAAAACAGGTTTGGTATCTTGCAAGAATTCAGCTCTCAACTAGAAAATAGGATGAAATAATCTTCCTATTTGAAAGCTTCGTGGAAGCAGTTAACCTGGACTTTCCCTCCAACAATGACTTTAATTAATGCCTAACGGAAGCCTTTGAAATTACAAGGCACGATTCTCTTCTTGTTTTCCTGCAACCATCTATAATCAATCATTTTCAAGTTGATTTGGGCTTCCCTACGGAGCAGAATTATCAGTCGGTAGATATGTGTTAGCATATAAGAGATGACAATTTCAAATCTAGTGCCGATGGATTTAGGAAAGGTATTCTGGAGAAGCCGAAGCCCCTTCCTCTTCTTCTTGCTTCTGAAATTCAAGGTAACTTAATTTGGGACATAGTGAACTTACGATTACTCCCTTTAACTCGAGAACAGAGTCTGCCATAGTTTTTAGTCCATAAAAATAGTTCCCACCAAAACCAAACTGATGTTTGAACTTTCACCAACCCACCACCTCAACCAACTAAAACAACACATATTGATTTAAGAATTAACAAAAAGCAGCATGTTAGAAAGAAAAGAGACCACAAACAGCTTCACCTGGTTCCAATCACAAAAGTACTTGATCTTTTTTGTCGATGGCCATGCAATATTCTATTTTTGTTTTTTTCTGAAAAGAGATATATGCCAACGTGGGCAACTTTTACTTAAAATAAAAAACCCTAGTGAAAAATTAGACATATGTCTTGATAAAATTAGTGAACATAAAGAAGAAATTGGCTTAAAATGCTCAAGTTTAAAACTTCAAATACGTCCACAGTTTGACACTCAGGTAATTGTATGTGCTTTATGTGTTTGTGTTAAAACGCTAGTGAGGACTTAGAGCGTGTTTCGATAACATCTTTAGGCACCATTTAAAACGGTGTTCAAAACTTTTTATTATTAAGGAGATGGTCAAAAACTACTTTTGTGAAAAAACACAGTTTTAAAAAAAATGTTGACTTTAAAGGGTGTGAGTAACTTGGCCTTTTCCCAAATTTTTTACAGAAAACATCGTTTTAGTCTTGTCATCTAAACGCGCAAATTAAGTTTCAAAAAATGGTTAAAAAATCATATTGTTACAAAAAAGTGGTTAATTTTCACAAAACACTGTTTTTTGAGGGTGTCATCCAAACACGACCTTCGTGGTCGGCCTGCCATTTACTCTAAGCACCGTTTTAACCATGCAGGGTTGTACATGACATAAGATAAGCAGATCGAACTCAGCTGGAGTAGTCATGACAGGGTTAGCTCAAACTCGTCTCAAAGTTGAATGAAGCTCATGAGGTTTTACAGACTCAGTTCAGTTCAGTCCGGCTTAACAAAGCTCAAACTCTGGGCTTCTAAGTTTGAGTTGATCAGGATGGGCTTTTGAAGAAGGAACTTTAGTTGTATAGACCTATTGAACCTCGATAGTTTCCTTCGTCAAACGGACTTAATTAAATTGCTGGATGTGACGTCTATGGATGGATGACTGCCATTACTGCTTCAAGCTTGCTTCCCCAGGCTTGGTCAATTTTGTTGGCTTTGGGATCCACCCATTAATTTGGAGTCCATAGAGGACAACGATTTGGCTTGACTGTGTCCAAGTCCAAGTCCTCCGATTTCCATGATTCGTTTCAAGTCATTGGCCTACTATTTGAGATACCAATTAATTGCATAATACTTGGTCTATATTACCAAAAACATTTTTTAAAAGTGTAGAACTATATTTTAATAGAAAACAACTAACTTAATTTATTTTAGATGCAAGACATATTGCACATATCGTTTTCATTTCATAGGTTCAGGCTTTTAAGTGTATATATATATATATATATATATATATATATATATATATATATATATATATATATATATATATATATATATATATATATATATATATATATATATATAAACACAAAGTGAATCACTACCGACAATGGGGATCCACTCCAGTGTATTGGGCACACACACCTAACGAGTATTTACACCAGGGTACATGTGTGAGAGAAGTTGAATTCTCCCAGCAAACCGTGTATATATATATATATATATATGTGTGTGTATTGTTGAATAGCGACCATTTAGGAAATAGACAAAAAATAAGACCTAGAAAAATTAATTATTAAAGTGTTTTTCTTGTACAATCTAACCGCACGGACTTGGATGTCACCAGACAGGTTTGGATCCAATATTTGACCAAAATGTCTTAAAAAGTCAGGTATATGAAAAAAAAATATTCGGTCAAAAATTGAATGATATGTGGGTTTAAGAAATCACAATATCGTATCACATGCGATTTTGGATTTGGTTTCAAATAAACATCATATATTCAATACCTAATCAAGCGAACAGTTGGTTTGGTAATACAGTTCGGATTCGGGTGTATGTTTAAAATTCAGATTCGGAGTCTGACATAGATGTAATAGTTGTATCCGGATCGGATTCATTTTGTGAATCTAAAGGTCAGATTTCCATGTAAAAGATACTGTTCTTCATCTATATTCAAATCCAAATATATGAATATCCTGCTACCTAAGTACAGTAAAGTGTATATCAAATTCGGGAATTGAAACAATTAACATCAGCAAAGGGAGAGTTTTGAGTCATTTGACAAGCAAAAGCAGGAAGGAGTTGGATTTTACTCATGACGATCCGATGATGGGGATTTGGATCCGAGAAGGCTTCGTAGTAAATGAGTCCAAATGTATTCACATAAAAAGGGCTGCATAGCTGAAGATTATTTGTGTCAAATGTAAGTGGGCAACCTATCCTATCACTATCAGCGTCCATACTTGACTGTGTCAAAGCAGCGCTGTGGAAAGCAAAGGGATACAGTGACACGGCCGGTTCCGATAACATCTCATTGTTGCAGTCACAGTAAGGACCGTTCGGCTTTATGAAAAATACTGTGCCACGATCGCCCCACGACTTACGTTTGATGGGATATACAGTAGACCCAGGCTTGGTTCGATTAAATTAATATATATATATATATATATATATCACAATTATATATAAAAATCAATAAAATATATATTAAAAAATCTTATCAAGCCGAACTGAGCTTAGTCGGACCCACCCGACCCAGCCTATGCCTCTTTTTCGAGCTCAATCTGAGTAGAGCCAAGTACCGGTCCAATGCCGAACCTTAGTCATCAGAGAACTAACTCCAACTCCAACGCCAAACCTTAGTTATCAGATAACTACATCTAACTAATGTGAACTAATGTGTATTCCAATCATATGACTAGTGGGGCCCACTTTTTAAATTTTTTCCTAAACTACAGTTCCACGAAAGTGATATCACGTGATTGGCTGTGGAAAAGTATTAGAGAGAATGGACCGGTCTCCAATGCTGCAGGGCTCTAATGGACTAAATCAGTTAGAGTCGCGCTCAACTCATATCTTGCAACTCGAGCTCGATTCGTTTAAGATCAATTATCAATTTTCTTTGTTTTAAATTTGAAAATTTTACAAAAAAAAAAATGCTAAATTAAACAAGCTTATTCGAGTTGAGCTCATGTAACTCGAAGTTGGCTCATTTATAAGCTTGAGTTTTCATTTGAACTCAAGCTCGACTTTTCAGTTAAGCTTTTGCTGGACTTTTTTAATAAACAAGTTGACCTCTTCCTTCTGTTCTATCAATTTACAATTTAACATTATAAAAAACTTAAATATTAAGAAGGCAAAAATAAGACTTATTTGATTATTAAAAAGGTATTCATAACTCTTATTAATAAGTACATGTCACCTCTCTCTCTCTCTCTCTCTCTCTCTCTCTCTCACCCCTAAATCTAGACCCAAGCTCGGTTCGATTAAATTAAAAGATATATATATATATATATATATATATATATATATATATATATATATATAAGTCAATAAAATATATATTAAAAAATTTTTATCGAACCGAACTGAGCTTAGTCGGACCTACCCGACCCAGCCTGATGCCTCTTTTTCGAGAGGAGTCTGAGTCGACCAAATACCGGTCCAATGCCCAACCTTAGTTATTACAGAACTACATCGAATTAATGTGTATCACCTTTCTCCTTCCATCCAATCATATCTTAGCACTTCTAATGGGGCCCACTTTTTTAATTTTTTCCTACACTACAGTTCCACGAAAGTGGTATCACGTGATTGGCTGTGGAAAAGTATTAGAGAGAATGGACCGGTCCCCAATGCTGACAGATGTTCCAAAAGAAGCAGGGCTCTAATGGACCAAATCAGTTAGAGCGGGCTCAACTCAGATCTTGCTTGGCTCAAGCTCAGAGTTGTATAAGGTCAACTCGTGCTCGATTCCTTTAAGATCTTTTATCAATTTTCAACTGGTTCTGATCTATTTCCTTTGTTTTAAATTTGAAAATTTTACAAAAAGAAAAAAATATAGGCTAAATTAAACAAGCTTATTCGAGTCGAGCTCATGTAACTCGAAGTTGGCTCATTTATAAGCTCGACTTTTCAGTTAAGCTTTGGCTGGACTTTTTTAATAAACAAGTTGACCTCTTCCTTCTATTTTATCAATTTACAATTTTACATTATAAAAAACTTAAATATTAAGAAGGCAAAAACAAAGCTTATTTGGTTAAAGCTGAATTTTTCTAGTGAATTTTGAAATGGCATGTTTAATGATGCAAATTTACAGCAAAGTTTGTATATATGTTGCAGAAATTGATATTGCCCTCAAGTTTACTCGCTAAATGATTATTAAAAAAGTATTCGTAACTCTCTCTCTCTCTCTCTCCCGATATAGGAGACTACTTAATCAGCATCTTTTAATTTCAATTCTTTAACAATTTCTATTGCCGAACTCATCAACATTTTTTTCGTGCCAACCTGCAACAAAAATGGAATATATGGTGATCTCAATTAAGAACATAATTTTGTTGTAACATATAAGCTAATTTACTAGCTAAATTTAGGTGACAAGACACAAATGATGTTTCCTGTGAAATTCGTAGGCGATGTTTGATAGTCTCAACTCTGGTATCCGAAGCTTCCACATAATTTAAAACCGTGGCTATGACCACGCTCACATGTGAAGACAAGAAGGCTTTGCTTTGACCTTAATAAAAAGGTTAAGCAATTCAAAGTTGCAAGTGCTTTGATTAAAAGGAAGCCAAAAGGAAACAAATGTGTTTATGAAATGGTTTTCACAAGGTAACACATATTTGAGAACTCAAATTAAGAAATCCATTGTTTGTTTTAACTTATGGATTTGATCTGAGGTGGATCTAAAATCGGTTCGAGAACTCATTTCCGAAACTATCAAACCTAAGGCTAGGTTATTAATTCAAAGTCTTGTAAAAATATCGTGACAAGCTCCCGACCACAACTTAAAGACTAGTCTAAAGGTAAAATAACATTTTGGGTACATCATAATCAAATAATGTAAATACAAAATCAGTCATTCCATCGATCACATCTTACCAATATTATTGATTATTGTTATTATAAGATTAAATCTATGGACTTGTTTCGATGGCAAGGCATAGTGGTCGGATCTGCTTCCCTTCTTTCAAGATTTCTTATAATAAAAAAAAAAGTTATTACCACAATCAAGTTACCGTACATGTTATATATATCAACATAAAAGTTGTAAATATAGCTCGTCATGATGCCGGCTTTAAAGTTTGTGTTATCAATGATATTTAAAGGCATGCGTCTGCCAAAAAAATAATATAACATCGGCTAGCTTGAAAATTAGGTGGAGGAGATGGAGGGAGGGGACGTTAGTTAAAAAAACCAGTTGAAGTGGGCCCCACTACGGCCTCCAGTTGCAAGGCTCCAGTTGTCAGACAACCTGTCAACGTCGGGCAGCCAATGTAAGGTGGGCCGAAGAAAACGCACCGGTGTTCGCCCCGTCGGGCACGCTGCCCGGCCTTCTACGGGCAGCTCTCCGCGCTATAAAAGCCAGACCATGGCCTTCCTCCCTCCCAAGGTGCTCGTTGCTCTCTTCTGCATTCCTCTCTTTCCTAGCGTGAGTGCGACAGAGAGCGAGGAATTCACCCGATTATCACCTTCAAAGTTTCCAGCCGCTCTCGTCGTTTGTGCTTTTCTATCTCCGCATTACCACCGGAAATGGAGTCTTCCAGGTTCGCCGTTGCCGCCATCGTCGTCGCCGCCGCAATGATCGGAACGGCCGCTGCTGCCGACAGCCCCTCACAGGCTCCGACCTCAGGCGCTGCAACCTACGTTCCGGCCGTGGCCGTCGGGATCTTCGGATCTCTCGCCGCTTTCCTATTCGGGAACCTCCTCTGCTAGATGTCTCTGGATCCTGCTCATTTGCCTTTCTCTTTTTTGTTGATCGGACGGTAGTTCTTCGTGGAGGCGTGTTTCTTGTTGGCTTTGGTGCGTGGAAGGCGATGGATGGATGGGTGAATCGACGGATTCATGGAAGGAGAAACGGTCATCTGGCTGGCGGTGTTTGATTTTCTGTCCGTAGCATAAGAAAATAAAAGGCGTCTGGTTTCCTCTCCGTTCCTGCTCGTGTCTTCGGGTTTCTTGGGCGCTTGCGTGTCTGTCTTTCTCCCTCTCTTTATGTATCATAAATTTCTTTCTTTCACTTCTTTTCTTCCTTTTTATGTTCCCGATCATTCTTGTACGTTATTTTCTTTTTGGGTGTTTCTGAAGCTCTAGTTCAGATCTGTAATATACACATCCTTGTATTTCTTTTCATCATATAATGCAGATGCTTAGGGCTTGATTTGTGCTAATTCTGATGTTGGTCTTTTCGTCCCAGGGGTTTAATTCTTTTTCTCATGTTTTCTGCAGCTGCTTCATGTTTTTTACTCCTTTTTGTGTGTGTGTTGGTCTGCCGTTGAAGTGTTTACGCTTCTGTCAAATTTCAGAGGAGTACTTTTTTTTTTAAAAAAAAAAGTGGAAGACAAATTTTTTTGGTGAGGCGAAGAAAAGAAGGCAAGAAAAAAGGGGACTACGGAAGCAAGCAGACATAAGATAGGAAAAGAGACAAACAGCGAGGAATTTGAATGTGAAACAGTGATTGTGACAGAGATATTAACAGAGGCTTTGTGGGGAAAACGTAACGCTTTTCAACTTTCAATTTGTACCCGAAAGTTTGAATACCAATTCTAACTGCTGCTTTGAAAGTTCAAAGAATCGTGTTTCCTGTTCTGAATCATTTTGGTTTGAGAAACTTGTGTACGTCGTAATATTGGTTCAATATCTTTCCATTTAGCTTCATTGCTGTTGGCATAATCAGTCGGTTTCGACGGGCACGGAAGCAAGAGAGAATTCGAGACACTGAGCACAGTCTGCGCCGATTTGGCTCTTCGTCTTCTTCGGGTAATTACTATGCTAAAGACATCTTTCTGCCCTCGGTAGGACGTGGTCTCCGTCCTACCCGAATTACGTTCGTTGTCGTCAACGAAGTCCACAAAACAAAAAAAATAAAAAAATTGCAGCCTTCCAGTCATCACCTTCACTTCTGTCAATAGAATTTTGTGAGTTGCACCCCTGAACAAGCTGGGTTTGTTAGGAACAACGCACAAAAACACTCCGCTCACTCTCAAGAAGAGGTTAGAAGCAACAAGGAAGAAGACAACGATTTACGTGGTTCGGAGCAATAATCTCCTACGTCCACGGTCGCACAGATCTCTTGTATTCTCTCTCTCTGAAGAACACACTCAGAACAACTCTCTCAAGCGGCGGCCCTCCTCATAACATAAGGATTAGGGCAAAACCCGCATTTGTACAAATGACATATATGCTCTTACATATGAGTGTACAGTATGGATCAAGTTCCATACACCAACAGGGTTTACGTGTGGAATTTTAGGCATTGGACCACCATTGTTTGGAAAGAACATTCAAACACTGACGCGTGGGGCAATCTTCAGCGTGGGATCCCATTTATGCAGAACTCTATTATCTGGCCTTCCGTAACAGTTTCCCGGATCAATGTAATGTAAAGGAAACACAGGATAAACGCGAGGCTTGCTTGTAAGTTGTAATGTATACAGTAGAGCTATGCCAACGAAAAGATTTGAGATTGTTCCTTGATAATCCATGCGTTATTAGCTAGATATGAGAATCTGAACTAGAAATTAAATTTTACGAGCCAATAAACATAAGACGTCTAAAAAAATTCTTTTTATATAGACAGCAGGTATTTATGGTTTTAACTAAAATGATTTATTAAAATTTGATATGCACATCAGGCACTTATGGTTTTTTAATATTTTAGCAATCCATTTGATTTGAGTTCATGAAAAACAACCTCAAGATGCCTAAAAGAATAGGATGTCTTTCAAGACGAACGCTATATTTTGAGACGTCATCTCGACTCAATGGGTAGAAAACTATGATATGTTTTGATGGCACAAGATGAATGAAGCGTCCAACTCCTACGCTTGAGAAAAGCCAACATGGGGTCAGACCTGTGAACCGATTTCTTAGGAAAGTGACCAATTATATGATCAGCTACAGCAAAAGAATTCCTTAGGCTAAACTTTAAAGCACTTTATGAAGTTGGGGCTGAGATGAGCTTTTCTCATCTTAGTCTCCAGGCGTTTGCCTTTCCTTCTCTCTTTCCATCTCTCACTTTTTTTCTACGGTGTAGCTTGTAGATGAGGTGCATGTCTTGTTGGATTTCTATGGGTGCTACTCTTTTCGTGGATGGGCTCAAGCGAGTCTCTCTTTCTCTCTCCTTTCCTTTGGCACTTCTTTGGTAAGAAGAGATGAGTGCTAGTCTCCGGTAGACTGTCATTATATGTCTATGTGAGACCCTTTTCCTCAAACCAGAGGCGGAGCCACATATGGATTGGTGTGGCCACAGCCCCTTAATGTTTTTCTTTTTTTTTTTTTGGTTTTTATATTAACATTTCCAAATATTGGTTCTCTTATATACATAGTGCCCTTTTAAATATAAAAATTAGGGCTGCACACGAGCCGAGTGAAGCATGAGTTTGGCCAGCTCGACTCGGCCCGAACTCGACTCGAGCTCCTTATAGCAAGCTCGAGCTCGACTCAACTATACAAAATCGAGCTCGAACTCGACTCGAGCTCCTTATAACAAGCTCGAGCTCGACTCAACTATACAAAATCGAGCTCGAACTCGACTTGTTTAACCCATCTAACTCGTTTAGTTGTTAACTCGTTTAGTATTAACTCGTGTAAGCATTAACTCATGTAACTCGTATAAATAACTCATCAACTTGTGTGAGTAACCTGGCTTTCCCTTCTTCGTGGTTTCCATAGAAATTGTCGTTTTGGTCTTGTCACCTACATATAAACCAAGTTACAAAAAATTATTAAAAAAGTAGTTTTTCAGAAAACTTAATTATTACAAAAAATGGCAATCTTAAGACTGTTATTCAAACACAGTTAATAGGATATAAAAATTCAAAACATAGCTACTGGAGGAGATGATGAAGATATAAAAGTTTAAAACAGTGTGAACTTTGTGGCAAATGAAATCTGCCAATTTAGTGCGAGCATGTATTCTTGCCGTCTATGACAATGTGATTAGTTCAACCGAGAAAATAGCAAAGCGAGAGAGAAAATATAAGCCGGAGAGGATCTTTACTTGCCACAAATTTAAGATCATATAGAAATGCACAATCTAATTTATGCATTTGGCCTTTCCTCGTCTAATGACACTCCAAAAAATTTCATTTTCCGTTTCAATGGATAGCTAGACCCTAAGTGATTTTCAAACTCTTAGTTGTGCATCTCGTTATTTTGAGATTACCATGATGTTTTCGAAGAGACTGAAGCCCCTCTTCATTTTTCCCTTTTTCTAAAGTTCAGGAGGGCCGGCAGGGGCCTTCGGACCCCCCTTCCCTTAAAAAAAGAGTTTGAAAAACTTTTACATGTAAATTTTAAAAAAATTCATTTATCCTACATAAAAATTTTGAAAAATTATATTTCTTGAAACTATAATTTGGCCTGCCCCCTCTCCAATAAAAAATTCTTTGCTCCGCTTTTAATAGGGAGTGAAACACCCATCAACTAGAGTATCATACATCTTCTACTGTTTTCAATACAACAAACTAGCAGCTACATTAATAGAACTGACAGACATTCGTTGGTCCACCAATCCGACCTGCCATTTGCTACAACCCTCAGGAAACTTGAGAGGATTTACTATCTAAGTTAAACATGACATGCTATTTGCAAACTTGGGACTATTTTCAGTCTAATTTAACGTGACATATGCCAACATTTCTGAAGCCCTAGCTGATTAAATAACTGCATGGGCACAGTCTCCCTTCTCAATGGTGGTTTTTAGTGCTTCAAGAGACCTAGGTAACTGATTAGGCTGGAAGCGTGTTAAACAGTTCGATTCTCACGGCACTGGCCCTTGTCCCAATGATCATGACGTTCGAGCTAGTGCAGTGCCGTTTGCCAGCGGCAGAGCCAGGATTTTTTTCAGGGGCAAGCCAAACAGTCCAACCTCATATCCGGGTAGGGCCAAACTAAATCTTAATCTAAAAAGTATATTGCACAACTAAATTTTTTTTTTAATTTTTATATGTATTTTTTTTTCAAATAGTTGAGGTGGGGCCATGGCGTAGGTGGCCCACCCCATCCCTCCCCTCCGCCTCTGCCAATTGCAGTAACTTGATCTTAAGTTGGGTGCTGAAGCAAATACAGACTTTGAGCAGGCAAGAGGGAATGAAGGAGCCTTCGGGCTCTTTTCCAAATGGTTGGTTGTAGGCCTCTTGCTCACCTCAATGACTAGCGGTTTTGTAGCTTAAAAAGAGAACAATTAAGGTTTCTATGGTGCATATTGGCGAATTGAGCACGCCTCTCTCACAATTCACAAATGACCCCTATGATGACAAAATTGTTTACCAACTTTTCATTTCCCATGTTGTCCTTGTAAGGGGTTTTATTTACGTCTTCCACAAAAAATGACCAAAGTCCTTATTGTGATTTTTGAGCACCAGGACATGCTAAGGTCCCAACATAATGAGCTTGTGTTTTACGAACTCTCCACACCTGGTGTGCGATTTTTTACCAAAAATCATACACATGTATCAAAATTATAAAATATTTACGAAATGTTAAGATAGCTATTAAAAATATCCCTACATCTTTTATATTGGCTAATAAGCTCCCGATGTTACACCTTTTATCAAAATCAAATTCCCATAAATTCAACCTAGCTAGGTTACCAGTAGAATTGTTGATCATCAACTTAGGGGGCTGGCGTTTGGATGATACCCCAAAACCAGGTTTTGCTTGCCTCCAGAAGTAGGCTTTTGAAGTATTTGGATCTGTCAGAACCAAGTTTGAGAAAACTCGGTTTTGACAAAAATCTGGTTTCTTAAAAAGAAGTGAAAGACTTGACCCTCCTCAAATTATTCATCAAGAGTAGGTTGTAGGTGTGTCAATTAAAAACTTGGTCTTCCTAAAATCAAGTTTCCACAAAACGGGGTTAGATAAGGGTGTCAACCAAATACCTCTTTACTGCTCATGAAAGGTATATATATATATATATATATATATATATATATATATATATATATATATATATATATATATATATATATATATATATATATGTGAGAAAAACAAATATCTTTTTCACACATAAAATATATATATATATATATATATATATATATATATATATATATATATATATATATATATATATATATATATATATATATATATATATATATATATACACACACACACACACACATACGAATATTACCAAGAGATAGAGTAAAAATAGAAGTCAGCCATTATGACATATAATTTATAGACTTCGCAATAAAGATTCAAACGATTAGGTATTTAAATTTTCATGAGGATAAATTTTGAGGCTCAAACACTAACTTAAATTGAATTAAAGAAAAGAGACATATTTTCTTCCAAAGAGTAGGTTCGGAATTAAGGAACAACAAATATGAAAATAAGAGCTTCTATTCGTATAAAACTACGTCGTATCTGCCTTGCAACATAACCTAGAACCAGATCTTCGTTATCTAAGCGAACCCAAAACATGCCATTGGGAAGTGATTCAGTAATTAAACCTTCATGGATAAATTTTTGTTCTTTCATTCCAGGTAACCTCCTTGAAGTATTAACTAATGTGGGAGGAGTGACATTAGACTACCCACCTCTACTCTCTTTTTCATAGGAAGTTGCATATCAAATTCGTATACCAGATGGATCACCTCACCATATATAAAACAAAATTTCTCCTCCAATTCTTTCTAGTCAAGCTTCTCGATCTGTCATTATACCCCTAGAAGTAGAAAAAATTACAACCCCTATCCCGCCTGAAATCCTAGGAATTCGTTGAGAGTTGGAATAGATTCGCAGACCTGGTGTGCTGATATGCTTTAAAATATTTCTATATGCTCTTTCCCTATTTCTTCTATGTCGTAGGGTTAAAACCAAGAAATCCTTGTTGTTTTTCCGGTGCTTCTTAACATTTTTGATAAAACCCTCTTGTAGAAGTATTTTGACAAATCTTTTTGGTAATTTTAGTGGATGGTATTCGAACTATTCCTTTTTTATCCATGTCAGCATTTCTTATGTAAGTTATTATATCGGCAATAGTGTTTGTACCCATGACGAACTATCATTTTTTTTACAACATCCATAGGATAGCTTCCGTCTTGATAGTTATTTGGGGTTCTCGTACAATATCCACGACCCCTCTCAATTTTTAATTCAATGCACAAATCAACCAGTTCCGTTAGGACAACTATATGCTGTGTAGTATCAACTATTTCTACAGAAGTGGGGAGATGATATCTTGAGCAGTTACATGCCTAGGGCCCCTGACACAGATAGATGCGTCGAGAGTTCCGTACATATCACTTCTAAATACATTTTTTTTCAAATTCATTAAAATTTCATGGACTGATTCTTCAAAGGGTCGATGTGGGCTCAAAGACGTAAAACAATCACTTGGGAAATGTTTCAAACAGATGTGCACTCCCCCTTTTTTTTGACAGAATAGACAAAACACCTTTGTTTTCGTTTGATATCTCAAGGATGATGAACCTGATTTTTAGGAATTGGATGGAGGAAAAAAGCCCAAAAATACAAACATCTGATTATGTGGGTGAAGGGGCAAAAGAGAAAGAGAAAATGGAGAAAGAACATGAAGAAAAAAAAAGATGAGTATAATAAAAAGGACGATAAAAGACACGAGGAGGAACAAATAGCAATAGCAGAAACTTGGGATAATATTATATTTGCTCAAACAATAAGGAATTTCATATTAGTAACCCACTCGATTCTTTGAAAATACATCGTATTACCTTCATTGATAATAGTTAAAAATAATAGTCATATGTTATTATTTCAATTCCCTAAGTGGTATGAAGATTTGACCGAATGGAGTAGGGGAATGCATGTCAAATGCACATATAATGGTGTTCAATTATCAAAAACAGAATTTCCAAAAGATTGATTAAGAGACGGTATTCAGATAAAAATCATATTTCCTTTCTCTCTAAAACCTTGGCATAGAAAAAAGCTACGATCCCATCATAAGGATCTAAGAAAAAAACAAAAAAAATTCTGTTTTTTTAACGATCTGGGGGATGGAAACAGAACTCCCCTTTGGCTCTCCAAAAAAAAAAAAACTTTCTCTTTTGAACCCATTCATAAAACACTCGAAAAAAAAATTAGAAAAGTCAAAAAGACAGGTTTTTTCTTTCTTTTTTGTGAAAAAATATACATAATACAAAATGGAAAGAAGACTAGGCGAAAATAAAAAAAAAAGGAAGATTAGCGGATGAGATATCAATAATGACTCATAAAAGAAAGTTCGGGTTCGAATTCCATACATTATATATATCCACATATATACAATTCTAGATGGGATTGTTTCTCTTTCTAATGATAGATAAAAAAAAAGACTTCCTCATGATCCTTATTTACCTACTCGTACACGATATTTCGAATATCGATTGGGTTGGGTGAACTTGAAAATTCATTCATTGAATCAAATCAGTAAACGATTGAATTGGATTCGATTGAATAGTACCAACAAAACAGAGTGCTAACTCCCATTTCTTATTGAATTAACCGATCAACTTGCTATCAGACATTTTCGGTTCAGTAATATTCGCAAAAAACTTTAGACATAGTTCAGTTTTTAATGAGAACAAATCCTACTACTTTTGGTCTCGGAGTTTCAACACTTGTGGAAAAAAATGAGGGGCATATCGCTTAAATCATTGGTCCAGTACTGGATGTAGCTTTTTCCCCGGAAAAGATGCCTAACATTTACAACTCTTTGGTAGTTAATGGTTGAGATACCGTAGGTGAGGAAATTAATGTGACCTGTGAGGTACAACAATTATTAGGAAATAATCGAGTTAGAGCTGTAGCTATGAGTGCTTCAGATGGGCTGACGAGAGGAATGGAAGTGATTGACACGAGAGCTCCTCTAAGTGTTCCAATCAGTGGAGCCACTCTAGGACAAATTTTCAATGTTCTTGGAGAACCTATTGATAATTTAGGTCATGTAGATACTGCATAACATCTCCTATTCATAGACCCACACCCGCTTTTACACAATTAGATACCAAATTATCAATCATTGAAACGGGCATTAAAGTGGTGGATCTTTTAGCGCCTTATCAGCGTGGGGGAAAAATCGGACTATTCGGGGGAGCCGGAGTGGGTAAAACAGTACTCATCAAGGAATTAATCAACAACCTTGCCAAAGCTCATGGGAGTGTATCTGTATTCAGCGGAGTAGGATAATGCACTCATGAAGGAAATGATATTTACATGGAAATGAAAGAATCCACGGTGATTAATGAAGAAAATATTGCAGAATCCAAAGTAGCACTAGTATATGGACAGATGAACAAACTAAGAAAACTATGAGTAAGGCCAAGGCAACAAATTTGAATCAGCTCAATAAAGATAATCTTGCCTCATCTACAGAAGTTTCATCACCTAGTAGTGATTGTAGAACAAGAGATGTTAAAAGAAGTCTCTCATGTGATATTGTTTGAGAAGAGAGGCCCTTCCTATGAATGTAGGCAACCATCACTGAACCACATAATTGCTTGCCTTTTCTAGTTTTCTTCCCCTCTTTCCTCTCGTGCTCTCTCTTTCTCTCTCGTCTTCTCAATTTGTTGCAGGTTCTGTTATGGTACCAGAGCCGGAATGATTTGGGTTTGCTGCGCTCATGTTGTTGGTGGTTTTCTTTTTCTCGTCCCTAAGGAGTAGTCGTCATGGTAGGTGAAGGTAGCATGTCCCAACATCATAAGTAGCCAAAGCCTGTTAGCTTCTCCAATGAATTTACAATACTTAATGTTAAGTTATCGAGAGAGAATTATCTTTTTTTGAGAGTTGCATTTCACTCCCATCCTTACGGCATTCAATCTATATGGCATTGTTGATGGTCCAAGCCGCACCCAGAAAAAAATAAATTTACCACAGATGCCAAAACTAAATAACTCAACCAGTTGCTTTTTGGGTGGATTATGACTTCCCTTACCGAACCTATTGATTCTCAAATCATTGATTTAAAATCCTTAGATGAAGTTTGGAATTCTTTGAAAGATATGAATGCTGCTCATACTAGAGCACATGTGCTTCAATTAAAAGACCAACTCCGATTCATAAAGAAAGGTCTAGTACTATAGCCAAGTACTTTTAGAAGGCCAAATCTCTTTTACATGGGCTTGCTATGACCTATTATAAATTTTGCAATAAGGTCAGCCACCCTGTTAGAGACTTGCTACCAAATTCTAAGTAACCCCAGACGTAATCAGACGCAGAGTTTTGGACAAGGATCGGCTCAGCTCAGGCTTTCCATATGGCCTCTCATGAGGGTGACGGATGGGAGTTATTATCCTGATTCAGGAATCACTCATTATGTGACTGACGACCTCAACAATCTCTCTGTCATGCCACTTACTAAGGCAACAACAAGATTAAAACTGCAGGAGGCACATGTTTGTCCATTCTCTCATGTTTGGCAATTCTGTTTTTCAGCTTTTTAATGCTCAAGTTTCTCTTAAAGATGATCTGCATACACCAAATGCCACAAAGACCCTTCTGTCTATGAACAAGGTTGCTAGACAATAGAGTGTACTTTGCATTTCATCCTAACCTTTTTTTTTTTTTCTGTGAAGAATCAGAAAACAAGAATTGAATTAGCGTGTGGGATCACTTATAGAGGGCTATAACTTGATCGGGTCACCAAAGGAGTTCGAGCTGCAGAGAGAGTGTCGGCTGAACAATGGCATCAATGGTCTGGGCATCCAACATTCAAAGTTCTCAAACAGAGTATTAGTAGATTTGATTTACCTTATTCTTCTCTGAAGTTGAACTTGAATAAAAGTTTGTGTTTCTCATCAACAAGGCAAAAATCATAAGTATGCAGTTGGTGTTACTCATGAAGGTGTCTTTGAACCTCTAAGATTTAATACATTTTGTAGTTTGGGGTCTTGCCGCTTACTGTTAGCTTTGATCGATACAAATATTATGTTATCTTTGTGGTTGCCTTCTCTTGATTTATATGCATTTGCATGATTGCTTACAAACCCAAATTTAAATTTCTTTGAATCTTCCAAAATTTTCAACTTTTGAAAAAATACGCACTGACCAATCAGGATTGGCTCTTAGGCCTACCGAAGACCTTCAGCTGCGTGCATGGCGGTGACTGGTGGCATGCACAGCCATCCAATGCGTTGCGCGAGTCCTCTCAGCCGGAGAGCTCAGCAGCACACTTGGCGCGCTTCTCAGGCCAAGGGGGCTAAATGCCACCCCATTGGCTTATTTTTAAGCCAATGAGAGTGGCTTCGGCCCTTGTCACCTTGTGTGGGTCCCACCCGGTCTCAGCCTGGGTGATTTTTTTTAGTTTTTATTTTCTTGTTGGCAAAATGGTCTTTTCACTACGTGAATGTGTGGGTCTCAATTAGATTTCCTTGCGTGATTTTTCTGTGTTCTTTGGCTCGCTTTTGGGTCCCAATTGGATTTTCTGGGGCAGGAAGATGTCCAGATCCCCCCAAGGACTCAGATTATGGCCCAAATTATTGGTTTTGGATCCGTTTCAGACTTTGAAAGCGAATTTGGACTGAATGGTGTGGTGATGAAGCTCACGTGCGTGCCCCAGCTCCCGAATTTGAGATATGAGGGTAGACATTAAGTTTCAAGCTCGATTTTGGGCGTTTGGATTTGAAATTCGGATTTGGATTTAAATTTTGGTTTTGGACCCGATTTGGACCCAGGTTCAGATCTAGGTTTTTTTTATCTGAAGCTAAGATTTGGGTCCATATTTGGATCTAAAATTCGGTTTTGGATCTATAGAAGAGATTTGGATCCTGATCTGGATCTATGTCTCAATTTTGGATATAGAGTTTGGATTTATATTATGTTTGGATCCAAGACTCAGTTTAGGATCTAGAGTTGAGGTTTGAATCTGCATCTTGGATCAGGGGCTCAAGGCAAGTTGAGATTGGGGTTTGAAACTGTGTTTCTTAAATTTGTCTCTAAACTTCCTTACATGGGTTCTGGGATGGACCGGACCTGAACTTGGATCCCAAACGTTAGATTGGTCCGAACCTATGCTAAATTGGGTTCTAGGTCCAATAGACCTCCTGTGCTTGGGTCAAAAATCCAAAATCACATCTAAAAAGAGTCCCAAATGGGATTCGATAATCGAATCGGAGGAAAAATGGATCGAAACTAAGAAAAAATTGAAACATTTGACGTTAAAAATCCTCTGAAATTTATGATAAATCTGCCATAAAATATTTGAAAGATACCAAACAGACTTTGAAACATTGGGATGACTACATCTTGCCTTATCTAACGAAGGTTCATCACCTAGGATCTTGATTACTCTCAAGGAGGCATATCTGAAATGATAACGCATAAAAGTCATTAATATGGAAAGATACCTCCTTGTAAATCTGCTATATATCTGGTGATGCTTACTGGTTGAGAATATAATTTGAGAGGCCTTTCCCTCTCTCTCTATCGTTTTCACTCCTCGTGGCGATCGAGTTCTATTACAAACAACAATGACAACATCGACAAATTTGGCAAGTTGTAAACTTGCCAATCTAATTGTAAAATAGCAAAATTTCTAATGAAGGCAAGGCTAATCGTGGTCCCTGTATCTCGAGTATATATTGATGTGAGATGACACGAATAAATGATGCGAGGAAGAGTGATGTTCACCTGTGAAAGCAACGAGAAACTAGCGATTGGAGGACAAGAGAAGACGATAAACACAGGATTATAGTGCATGGGTTGGCCAGAATAGCCTACGTCCACCTCGCTCTCATTATCTTCATCTTTATCTTTCCTTCACCAGATCGTGAGAAATTTCAATATCATGGTCAACAAAATAGTTATCCCATTTTAAATGGCGTCGAGGTTTTTTAGGAGAGAACATGGCGAACTTGAGAAAAAACAGGAAAGAAACGGAAAAAGTACCAAGTACGGTAAAGTTTAAAGAATTAAAGAAAATTCTAACATTTAAGCAAAAATAATATAAGTGAGAAACTAATAAGATAAACATAAAAAAAAGCAACAAATAAAAAACAAAAAGAAAAAAAAGCTGTTTGGCATTTGTGAAACATGAAAAAAAAGAGAGAAAAAACGCGAAAAAGCGTGTTTTTTCGCTTATACGCATTTTTTATTTCCAAAAAGACTTGTTTTTAGTGACTATGATTTCAACTGTAGGCCCTAAATTTAAGGATCGTGTGTAATCCCCCCTTTTTATGACATAAAAAGGGGGGGTTACACACGATCCTTAAATTTAGGGCCTACAGTTGAAATGGATAGGTTTGGATTCCCCTTACAATCTTGGATCTGATATTATGTGCTTATAATCTCCAAGATTACAGACCACAGGGCGTAGTTGGTCTCTTCTTGGACCTGACCTCGCAAAGATTGTGCCACCTTGTCCTCTCTCCCTTCTTTAACTGTGGACAAGTTGCGGGCGGTATTCAATTCCCCACCTCCTTCAACTTGCAGAAACTGTCGCACCAATTCAATGGCCACTAATGAAGAATAGGCAAATTCTCTCATGAACAATGAAATGAAATGAATATGTACGGTAAACTTATGAGAAAAACTGGCAATGCATCTTATTACTTTACCAATATAATGAAAAGACTCCAAAATAAGTAGCAATGGGCAAGCAAAGGCACTGCCCACCTGGCTAGTGGGGTGCATACAAGATCTGAAGGTCCAAGGAGAACAATTTACAGTCTGTCTCTTGGCATACTCTGGTAGCTCTGCCTAACTCTAGGTTGCTGACAAAGAAAAGAAATGTAGCAATAGTATCCGTTAATGAATTTTGGAGTGCAGAAATTTGTCAGGTAAAAGAGGCATTCTCCAGTGCATGGCATGTCCTGTAGGTGTAGTTGTCTTAACTGCAGTTGTCAATAAAAAGAAAGCAACTCATGGTGAAGCCTAATTTCTGAAGGGATTGGAGTGGTGTTTAATATGCTATGCAGAAAAGTTTTCATGTCATTCGGCTCTCTGCAAATTAAAGAGTTTCGTTTCTGTGCTCTGTTCTGGTATGAATTCATCTACATTTCCATATTCTGCTGTAATATGGAATATTGACCATTCTATGCCGCTCTTAACTCATCTTCCATGTTGCTAAGATCGTTCGTGCGTCTGACTGAAAAAAGAAGAAAGGCATTAGTTGAAATTTACTGTGGTCGAGAAGATTAAAGAAACATAAACCCCTCATGGGTCGAGAGGTCAGAATCTCAGACACTTCAGAAAAAGAAAGAATGAACGGTTTCCCTTATCATCGGAAAGTGACATTGCAAGATGAGAACTACTTGTATCAAAATGTTGATCTCATAATAAAAGATGTAGTAGAATATTACTTGGCAACACAAAGATAGCCGCAACGTATGCCTAAGGAATATCACACGACATTTGGTCACATTTGTGGGCAGCTTTGCGCACGGGTTCGATACAGACCAAGTAATGTATGTATCAAATTGGCCATCCGAATTACGTGGCCCTGCTTCCGTGGCATTCAGTTCAATCCAATTCCCCAGAGCGCAACCTATAAATACCCCAAGTCGTCTCCTTCTGTTGAGCATTGTGCACCGAAGTAGAGAAGGAGATAACGATTGATTTTCTCTTTCCTTCTGTGGTTGCAATGAGTTTTATCTCTTTCTTTATCTTTCTGCTTTCTACATTTACTCTTTCTGTATTCCCAGCCATTGAAGGACAAACGACGAGCTCTGGAACTTACAATGTGGACAACTATGGTGCCAAAGGAGATGGCCAAAGCGATGACAGCCAGGTCAATTGACATTTCTACGCTTTTGTTTTTTCCTTTGTAGCTTCCTTTCCATGTCCGTGAGGCATGCATTGATTGCCAAGAAAATTTTAACAGCTGAACAGATAGATAAACCGTATAGTGCAGACGAATTCTCACCTTATAAGAATTTCAAGTACATCGTCTCCAAAAATCCACAGTGTAGTTTTTCATTCCATATAATATCTTACGCTATTCAATAGTCAATGTACATGCTGTGGCTGTGTGCTAATTTTTGTTACTCATGGATTTCTTATTATTTTCTAGGCAATTATGAGAGCTTGGAATGCAGCTTGTGGGTCAGCTGGGAGTCCAACTCTTGTGATTTCCAGTAAGAAATACTTGGTGGGGCCTCTTCAGTTTGAGGGCCCATGCAGTAATACAGGTGTTTTTACAGTTCGAGTTGATGGAGCAATCCTGGCATCAACAAATCTTAGTTTATACAGGGGCGATGAGTGGATATTTTTTTCTCACATCAACAACCTCAAGTTAACTGGAAGTGGAACCTTTGATGGGCAAGGAGAAGCAGCTTGGCCACTGGATCAATGCCCTTTCAGCTCACAGTGCAAAGTACTACCAGTGGTAAGTTTGGTAAGTTTTTTTGGCGCCTTCGATCATTTGATTGATGGTATCATTGGATGACACAGAAGACATAGTTCAGCTACAAAGCTTGTTTTCAAGCTAAAACTGTGTCGAAAAGGCACAATACCTGACTTTAGCATCAAAGCAAGTGTTTTGAAACTGGTTTTTCTATTAGCATGATGGGCAATTAAGTGTTCTGCTAGGTCTGATTTGATGTAACTGATTTACATTATCTGTTGGTATGTTCATCTCCGTGTAGTCCCTCAAATTTGCCTACCTGAACAACACTGAAGTTGAGGGAATAACGTCACTGAACCCCAAGTTCTTTCACATAGCTCTATTGAACAACAACAACTTCAAAGTCCACAATATTAAGGCCACTGCACCGAAGGACAGCCCCAACACAGATGGCATCCACCTTGAGGGCTGCACTGGTGTGAAGATCTTGGACAGCAGCTTTGCAACTGGGGATGACTGCGTTTCTGTTGGACAAGGCAATACCGATGTCTATATCAGCAACATCAATTGTGGCCCTGGACATGGAATCAGGTATGTGCTCAATAAGTATGATAATTCTTAGTTTCTTGAGGATGAGGAGGCGAATGTGGTGAGGCAGAATTAACTAGGGCTAGCTGCTAAACGAACAGAGTCTTAATGGGTCATTGCCTCTTTGTGTTCGAAGCAGAACTATTCACATGAGAGCTTGTGATTGGCAAGTTGATCAGTTTGGGAAAGAAGGGAAACATCTTGTCTCAATTTGTTGAGCCAAACTCTAACACACTCATTTACAAAAGAAACTCATATTTTCAAAGTTACATGTAGACTGATAACTAACTACTCTGCTGTATGTACGTTCTTAGAATACGAGAATTCATGAGGCAGATATAACTTTTCTTTCTATTTCTTCTATCGTTGAATATGCTTTTATATTGAAACCATGTACATTCAATTGTGAGATCCATTCCTTTTGAGTCCTTGTTCCGCAGCACAGGAAATTTTATTTGTCGGCAGACGTTACTAGTCAATGACTGCCATCCTTCCTTGGTTAAAAAGGACGAGATGCAGCAGGGAGTCCCTTGCTATCACTAAGAGTCAGAAGCTTGCTGCTTTTACACGATTCAGAAGGATGGTATGTAGCCTTGTCTACCAGGCAAGGGGCCGTCATTCCTTGTAAAATATTAAAACAAGTACATGAAAATTAATTTTGGAAAGCGACTTATGACTCCTAAACATTTTTACAAAAGTTGACAGGTACGCCTCCTGCATAATATTTTCTTGGCTTTGTGTGCGGCTGCCAACGTGCGGTGATGTGGTTTAGTCTCATCCACTCCTGTTTGGAAATAGGACAAACTGGTGTTGTTGATCTTATTTGGTCTAATTAACATATATATATGTATATTTCACAGCAAACTGCAACACAAATAGTGGCAGGCAGCATTTGCATAACACACACACAGCATTATGTTTTGAGAAAATCAGGTTTTGTGAAAGATAACTTATCGAGTAGCTTTTAAAAACTTAATTTGCACGTTTGGGCCGTTGGGCGACTAGACAAAAATTTGAGGAGGGCATAAAATGGGAAAACCTGGCCGGCCCTTTGTAGAAAATAAATTTTGTCAAAAATAAGCTTGACAAATTCAAACATGACATCATTTGGACACATTTAAACCGGCGTTTCATAGGTAAAACATGGTTTTGCCTCCAAAATTCAATTTGAAGCTGCCATTCAAATGACAAAACCCGGTTTTGCCTCCAAAATCCAATTTTAAGCTGCTATTCAGGACTCATTGGGGTTTCTTACTTCAGAATTATATTTTTTGCTCATAATTGAAAATGCATGTCCTAACATCTTCTACGTGTATTTGGCACAATGGTGTTTGATCCCAAAAATCAGTGGTTGGAAATTGAGAACATTTTTCTCATGGGACTTGGCTGGTTCAGGATGGCAATGGATCATGTCCACACCTCTCTCTTTCTATGTGCGTGCATATGAATAAGAGATAGTCCAACATATCCGATTGTCCTTTGTCCATTGTACTACTCTGAAGAGAGACATGCATAAAAGTTACATGTCCTTTGTGTCCTCTCTATTTTCAACTGTGTACAACATTTGAGTCCGTGCACCATATTTTTTCTCACACCCTCTCTCTTTCTATTTCTATCTCCCTAACTGTCATACCAAAGATCATATCTATTTAAACTCTTTTGGGCTAGAGATTAATCAATCTCTCTAGTTCGAATCTTGAAGGTTGCTATCCTGATGGTATTGAGGAGTGTTGATCTTTGGATTAGAGTTGTCATTATAGAGGCCAAGTGGTTCAGTTCTTGTCCTCTCTCTCTCTCTCTCTCTATATATATATATATATATGCACACCATCCAAAAATTACATAGGGTGTCCACACCAAACTTCATTGCTAACTCAATTTCCCCTAGGCCAAGTAATCCTGGCGTTGCAACTGATCTGATGGGTATTGCGTGCAGCGTGGGAAGCTTGGGCAGGTATGCATACGAGAAGGATGTTAACGGGTTGGTGGTAACTGGGTGCAACCTAACCAATACCTTGAACGGTGTAAGAATCAAGTCATGGCAAGCATCTCCAGTCACCATCTCTGCAAGAAATATTACCTTCGACCACATTATCGTTGAAAATGTTGCCAACCCCATCATCATCGATCAAAAGTACTGCCCCTTCAAAACTTCCTGCGATGACTCTGTAAGTCTTTTCATAGTTAATTTCATGTTTCAAAAGAAGTGTCTTTAATATTGATGAAATCAGATCAATTTTCCTGTCAAGTAGGGAAAAAGTCAAAAGACATTGAGTTAGAAGAGTAGAATTCCCTAATAAAAGCCAAATTGTACATATGCTGCTAATAGGAAGCTAATGTTTTTTCATTGCAGGAACCATCGCGTGTAAAGCTTAGTGACATCACGTTCAGCAACATCATGGGGACATCAACTTCGCCTGTGGCAGTGAATCTGCAGTGCAGTGCAGGGTTTCCTTGTGAAGGTATCAAGCTACAGAACATTAACATTACCTACATAGGCGATGAAGGGGCTACAACATCTGCTTGTGCTCATGTAAATCCCTCCTACAGTGGCTTGCTGGTTCCTGTTCCTTGCGTCATAAAAAGTTGACGGCCAAGCTTGTGACTTTCACCCCCTTGCAAAAGATGCAAGAGCGCAGTGATCAAGAAAATGGGAGTGGAAGTTTGTTTCTTTCTCCCCCTTATCCCATCAACCAACTATTGGGTCTTTTTGTATTATTTTCTAATTTTAAATATCACTCTTTTCATCACAGAAGACTTAGCTTTCTCTCTCTCTCTCTCTCTCTCTATATATATATATATATATATAAGATGTTTATGGCTGCTAACAAACTTGACTGCTTCAAAGTTATTGAGCGTGATTCCCTCCATGACGAAGTGAGTCTATTTTCACATGCTTTGTTCGTGCATGAGAGTGAATTCGCTGCTAAGAATGTGGCTTCTAGATTGTCACACCACAAAATTGGGTTTTAATGATCTAAGATGTGAAGTTTCTTTAATAATATTTTTAAGCGTAGCAATTCAGATGTGGCTCAGCAAGAGCTTTATACTTTGGTTCTGTTAAAGACTGGACAACTGTTTGCTGCTTATTTGATGTACAAAAAGACATATCGGTTATTCACTTGCGGATTTTATGTCATATAGATAGCTTGCCCAATCTGCGTGTGAGAAGGCTGCCAACTGCAAAGAACTAAACTTTGAGAAATGCATACCTTAGTCAATAGTTACCTTGATATATCTAAATATATGTTTTGCACATGTCCAATGCTCTGATACCAACTAACGTCGCGACACCATTCATACAAATATGTATGTAATAGAAGACGTACGATGGACGTCTAATGCAGTTGTGGATTTTTTTTTCTTTTTTTTTTGTACCTAAGTTATTAGTGGAGGGCTCGACCAATCCTACAAAAAAATGTCTAAAGATGCATGTGCAATTGGTGCATGGTTCAATCTATCCTAAACAGATAAATTATTCCCTATTACGAAGTACTGTGTGTGTCCATTAATGTATAATAAGATGGTTCATACCATACAAACAAAATTATATCATAAATTTACACCGTCTCTTACAGACATTGATGCATATGTACATGTATAGAAAAACACCATCTAGACAGAGTGCAGGGCCAAAGAAATGGCATAAACCTCTCTCTCTCCAGAACTGCCCCTGTTCTTGGACTGGCTCCAAGATCAGCATGTATGTTCGCCTGCCTGGTGACGCCTTGGAAAACAACGAAAATCAAATCGTTAGGTATACTTTAGGTATGGCCTAACTCTCGAGGGGCATCAATCATACATAATCCCAAACATATATATATCTATGTGTGTGTGTGCGTGTGTGTGTGTGTAGGGTTAATAGTTTCTTTTGGCTATCTGTCCATGCAGATGTCTTACACACACGCCCAATGCATTTGCATTGGGCAGATGGATAGATGCGGGAGAATTTGAGCTTCTCTCTCTCTCTATCTCTCTCTATATATATAGAAATATGTGTATGTGTGTGTGTCTAATGTTCATCGATTCGATAATGCATAAACTAACATGCCTTAAAATGGAGATTTGGAGAAGGCGATGTCTGGTCTAGATGACCGAAGACCTCCAACAATATAACTATACAAGGTGGCATGATAAATATCAAGGGGCTTGCATTGGACCATTTGTGATTTGCTAAGCAACACACTCTAATATTCTTAAGGGAAACTGCTTCTAAAGATATTGGTAGTTTCTTGAGCTGGTGAAGGGGAATCTTTTGTGGTCATTAACAAATTTGGATATGAGATCCAGAAACAGAATATAGCAACAAATCTAGTTGTGATTGTCAACAATATTGGCAATGATATCAAGCTCTCCAGACGATCTAGTGTGAAAGGCACTACTTCCTTATCTGTCATGAATTATCCCGTAACGAGTGATTATGATCCTAAAATCATGCCTATCAATAATAAAAAAGTTAAGTGATTGAATGGGTAGGCTGATGATATTGCTGGAAATGTTTCTAGTTATGTTTATCGCTTTAATTTGAAGAATCTAAGGTAACTGATAATTGTAAAATGAGAGACCATAAAACTGCTGGCTATCTTGACGTTGGATGATCAATGAAATCTTGATTTCCATCTAGTGGATATAGG